>APFE031578223.1:260197-301413 GCA_000404065.3 Pinus taeda
AACAAAAAATAGACTAACAAACAATCTATTCGATCCCCAGCGGAGTCACCATTTTGTTACTGGGAATAGTGTCCACTTAGAGCTGCTATTCCCACTAATATTGGTAGCTATCTTAGAGACAAACAAGTTAAAACTATTTTCATTTTCCTTTATGAAAAATAGACAAGAGGGGAACAGGGGACACCAACCTTGGTCTTGTGCTTGGTTCGTTGCTCGGTTCCTCTCCTTCTCGATAGATCTTTGCCGCTCCTTCTTTGTCTACACAACTTTAGATAGCACCTGTGGAATCAAAGCCGCATAATATTATCGAAGAACAGAGATTTATATTCACAAACAATACGAGATCATATATTTATTAACCACACAAATGCATATACAATCAAACATACACGAATACGGAGGAAAACATTAATAGCTTTATTAATATCAAGAATAGCAAGAGGATTACAATCAATTGTTCTGACCCAGCATCATCCTCCAGCAAGAAATCCCTTCTTCACCTCAAGTAAAGCTTATATCACCCAACACTATGAAGTTACACCAGAAAACCAACAACACTTCTCTACAAGATACAAGATTCCAGCCTTTGGATCTCTGTGATGAGGGATCCATATATAGATGATTGTAGGGGGGTGATTTAGCTTCTGGGATTTTGATTAGTGTCCTCTCTCTAATAGTTCTTGATTCCACTTGGAGATTGATGATCTCTTACTCATCCCTGGTTGAAATCAGGGAGACAAGTGTCAGAGGGGAAGTTTCTAGAAGATTCTATGATCTTCCACCTCGCAAATTGTCCCTGTCATTTGTCCATTCTTGCCCATTGCACCCTACAGAGGGGCCATCCAGTCTGCGTCGCACCCTTTACATTGGGAAGGTGATATGCATCACACCCTCTACACTGGGCATTCAATATGGTCTAGTTTTGACCATTTCTAAGCAGTTTTTTGTGGAGAACTTCTGGGAGATGATGTAATCAGCTGACCTTGTTACTTTAGGTAGTGAAGCAACACTTTTACGGACTTAGGAGACCTCATTTTATGGACATTTATGATTGGGGTGCAGTGCCCAAAAATGTCTATAACACCCGATGTCAATCATGTCGCTACTTGTACTTGGCATTTGATTTCTCCAGAGTGTCGTGGACTTGCTAGCAAATATGTTGGACGTGCTCAATGAAGTTGTTTGCCTTATCTGTTTTAGACTGGACATGAGTTGAACCTGTGTGAGTAGCTGCAAATGGCATGGCAACATCAATGGGACATAGTGGTTGGGATCCCAAGCCCGCCTGAAAAGGGTTGTGGCTAGTCGAATTGTGGAGAGCTAGGTTGTAGCTATGCTGAACATAGAGGAGGCTTTCGTCCCCTGTGCATGGATTCTTTGAGTTGTACATGTGTAGAATGTGTACAATCATCTTGTTGACAACCTTTGTCTCGCCATCAGTTTGACAATGGAAGGCTATAGAATTAGTGAGTTTGGTATCTAGCATCGACTAGAGAGTGGACCAAAATGTATTGAGGAAACTTCTATCCTGATCTGAGATGATAGACTGTAGGGTCCCAAAGTGTACCCACAGTCATTCAAAGAAGAGTTTAATAGTGGCTTCTACTGTGATGTTATTCTTCCAGGTCGCTAGAATGGCCATCTTCGAGAACTTGTCGACGACCACAGAAACATAGTCATTTCCATGCTTAGTGGAAGGAAGGCCTGACATGTAATCCATGGAGATGGATTCCCGAGGCTGACTAGGGGTAGGCAGTGGGGTATAGAGGCCTTCTTGATTATCAGTTTGACAATGGCAGAGGCATTGCATGATCTGATGTACTTCTCGACATCTTGTCAAAGATTCGGCCAATAGAAATACTTCTATAGTACTGCCATCATTTTCTTGACCCAGAAATGTCTAGTAGCCCGACTGTAGTGTGCTTCCCAAATCATCTTGGCACGCTTACTTAAAGGAGCACAAAGGTGACCCAGGTGGCATAAATGGGCATCCTAGAGGTGAAAATCTAGAACATGCCAACCCTCGAAGAGTGTCTGGTATGTGTGGCTAAATTCTAGGTCGCTTTTGTAGAGAAGTGACCAATCAGCAGTCTCGTGCCCACAAGAGTTGAGCAAGGTGGTTAATGACATGATCAGTGGCTAACTGAGGCAATATACAATATCATTGGTGTTTCCCTTCTTATACTTCATATTCAAATGGAATTGTTGTAGGTATGTGGACCACTTATGATGGTGATCATTCTGCAATTTCCCTTAGGTCTGTATGAACTGGAGGGTTGATGGTCTGTTTGGATGACCATTTCCTTCCCCAAAATGTAATGCTTCCATTGTCGGCAGGCCTACACAGTGGAATACATTTCTTTGTCATAAGTGGGATACTTTCGAACTGTGTCGTAAAGTGTCCCACTATGATATGCCACTGGATGCCCGTGTTGAGTAAGGACTACCCCAATAGCATAGTCAGAGGCATTTGTCTCGACCTCAAATGATTGTTGCAAGTCTCGCAATGTGAGCATTGGTGCTGAGCAGAGATGATATTTCAACTCTATGAATGCCTTCTATTGAGATTTAGACCAAAAGAATTTCACTTTTGCTCTTCCCTTGGTGACTTGACTCAAGGGCCAAGTGATATGAGAAAATCCCAACATGAATGTGCGGTAGAAGTTGGCAAGACCTAGAAAGATGCATAACTTCGTGAGAGTGGTTGGAGAGGGCCAATTGTAAATGACTTAGATCTTGGCTGGATCCACATGCACCCCTTATTCATTAATAATGTATCCTATATATTGAACCTAGGTCATGCCAAAAGTGAATTTCTCCAAACTGGCACATAACTTGTGTTGTCGTAGTGTTTGGAGAACCTATCTGATGTGGTGGAGGTGCTTTTCCCAAATCTGGTTGAAGATCGAGATGTCATCCAAGTATACCACTACAAATGAGTTGGTGAATGGCCACAACATGTCATCCATTAGCCTCATGAAGGTTGCAGGAGAATTCATCAATCCGAAAGGCATAACCAACCATTCGAAAAGGCCCCCCTTGGCTTTGAAGGCAGTCTTCCACACATCAGAGGGTTTAATTGGTACCTAGTGATATCCTAACTTCAAATCGATCTGTCTAAAATATTTTTCCCCTTCAGTTGGTCCGGGAGGTCATCAATCCATGCGATCGGGTACCTATTATGAACAGTGATCTTGTTCAATGCCCAATAGTCAATACAGAATCTCCAAGTCCCCTTCTTCTGTACCAACATGACCAGGCTCCCATGGGGCGATGCACTCAGACGAATGTGACCTTTTTGTACCAGCCCCTGAATCTGCCTCTTGATTTCATCATTCTTCAGAACAAAGAGCTGATTGATTGGTCCACTGGGCAGTGGCACACCTGGGCTCAGACCAATGGAGTGCTTGACCTGACAACGTAGAGGAACCCCTGGCGGGGAGGTGAGGATGTCCTTGTACTCCTCCATCACCTTGTCCATCTGTAGTTGTCATGCGTATGGGGCCCTGTCTGGAGGTCGTGGCCACTGTATTCTTCTTTTATTGAGAGCATATCATTAGGAAAAAAAAATTCCTGGTTTTGGAAATGAGCTTACTACATTATTTTGCAGTAACCAAAGAGATGGTGGTAGGTAGTGCTACCTCCAGTATCCTGTACAACTTATTTCCCAAAGTAATAATAACAGGACGGGGCCTTGATTCATACACAGCATGTTGCTTCCACAAGTATGGTTTTCCTAATAACACATCACAAACTTCAAGGGGATCAATGTCACATAATACCTCATCCCTGAAGGGCTTGATGTTGTATGGAAGGTGACACTATTGGCTCATGTGAAGATCTCGTCCTTGGTGAAGCCACCTGATTGTGTATGGTTCTAGATGTGTTGTGGTCAGTAAGCCCAGTCACTTCACGACCTCTACTGAAATGAGGTTCTTTTGGCTCTTGCTGTTGACAATGAATTGCAGCAAGGATCGCTTTACCCACATCTAGGAGTGGAAGAGACACTTCTCCTCCTCTGGATCTTCGGGTTCCTCTTTCTGGATCTTTGTGGTGCCAATAGTGGCGTTGGGCTCTGCATCAATAATCCGCTTCCCTTTGTCAGGTTCTGACTTAGAGTTGGAACATGCATCTGATCTGAAACCTTTAGCTGAGCCACTAGTGACAACTTGACCCAACACTCGCTTGTCTTGGGAGTAGGGCTCTTATGTAACTCACACCATTTTCCCATGCCCTTTTTCGGCTTCACAGCACTGTTCTTTTCTTGCGACTTTGGTAAGTTGTCTTGGGCCACCCTGCCTTGGTTTTGTCCTTTATTTTGTGATTTGGGGGCACCTTTCCCTTACTTCGAATTCATAGATCCAAAGTCTCGCTTCTTTTATTTAAAATTTTTCTCGACCTTGATGGCATATTAGTATGCCTTGCTAAGCGAGGATATGTTCAGGAATTCTATTTCCTCTTGGATGTACTTGTGTAGGTAGCTGTGGTATTTGAGTATCAAATGCTACTTCGAATCCTTGATACCCAACTTTGTGCAAAGGGTATGGAAAATATTGGTAAACTTTGGCACATCTTGGTCCCTTCGCTGCCGCAACATGGTCCACTTTATCTATTGATCCTCATAGCTTTCGATAGGATAGTACTGCTCCTTGATGGCATGCTCGAATGAATTCTAGGTGGGTGTGGCTAAAAATAATGAGCCGGTATTTTCATCATTCTGCTCGTAGTAGGTTTCCCATCAGTCCTTGATGTGCGGGGCTGCTTTGAGAAGAGTGAAAATAATATTTTCCCGACTTAAAAGAGCATGAATAGAAAAATAACCTTCTAGTAGATTTAACCATTTATCGAGGCCATCTGTGTCTATCTAACCCTCGAATATGGGAATTTCAAAATTAACTTGTACCTCAAATGGTGTGCCATTTCTAGAGTAGCTGTGGGAAGTTGATGCATCACCCCTGGGTAGCTACTGAAGGATCTAGGAAAATTTGTCCATCATCATGTTCCTTTGTCACTCGAGGGCTTCATCAAGCAATATTTTGAGAGGATCTCTTACCCCCTCATATTTCTTTTCATCCGCCATGGGAGGCCCTCAGGTTTTGTGAGACACGTTTATTGGGGACATGCAAAGAAAAATAGAGAAAAAGTTGATTGCTCTGATACCACTGATCCAGATTTAAACAGGAAAGCAACAAATTATAGAGACAACCATAAACACAAAGATGTAGTGGAAATAATACTTCATTTCATTAATTTAAAATACTGAGATATGCTTACAAACAGAAAATGGAAATAAATAGCGAGGGCGATGGTAGCTTGTCTTTGAGAAGAGATGTGGTGGCTACATGCCTTTTAACTATGTTACAATGAGGCTTGAAGGCCTTTTTATTGTTAAGAAACAATGAAAAACCCTAAACATCCAAAAACCTATCCCTAGAAGATGAAACGCCAAACTGTGGGCCCCGTTTGGGTAAATTGGTACATCAACCTCTCGAGGTCGTAACTTTGGCATACGATCCCTATTTGATGCATACAATATCTTGTTAGATAGATCTATCTGAGAACTACAACTTTGGGAAGAGAAACATCAGTCCATGGACCCATGTTGCTCCTAGATTTCTGAAAAACATTGTTTAGGGCCTCAAAATAGCTTCAAAAGCTTACAACCTAAAAAGCTGGTAAGAATAGTAAACCGTGCTACAATTAAGGAAACTGAAAAGCTGAAAGAAACCATGGTGGGGTTCCAAGTGGACTTGGCAGGTGGCCACCAATATCCACCTGGATCAAGACCATTGATATTGGAAATAAGGCTTCAGGTAAGAAACTGTGTAAGTACCTATTTATTAATACAAACAACTCGATTATGAGTTTATGTGTGTGTATGGAGTAATTTAGTTATAATCATTGTGTGAGTCAGAGTAAGTTCTATGTAATAGAAGTTGAACGTGTAGGATTAAAGGCGAAATATAGAGAAGAGTAACAGAGAGGTGTTATGGCTTTGTACACGTCGACAGTACACGAGGAAGCCTTTAGTGTTACAATGAAGGTGAAGGAAGCATAAAGGCACAAGCAGAGTTAAGCTCAGGAGATAATTATGTGGCATAAAAAGTGAAAACCACAGAGGAGCATTGAGGGAATAGCATAAACCCAAAATAAAGAGAAGGACAAAGAGATGAGGTAACGATGCACATGAGTCACTGGATCTGAAGATCAATGAATGAGGTTGAATGGGATGGACAACCAAGATTAAGTTATACAACATAAGTAAAAGAAATGAACAATGGAGATTCAATCCATGTACCTGCGGAAGGTGAAAGGCAGGAATCGATCTGGACCATTAGATCGACATGGTAGATCGATGGTGATTAATAACCACAGTGGGGGTAGAGAGTGTACAGGGCCCCTGATCGTGGTTGAAGTCTCGTAGTAAATCCTAGCTGTCGATCCCATGATCAATGCTTATGTCATGATAAACTACGGTATTAGACCTGTGATTATCCTGCATGCTAGTTTAAGGGATACAGACTGTAGGATTTAAATGGTCTTCGTCATTCAATGGATATCGAGATGTAAATAGATCGAACTTTAACTTCAAAGGTGGAACCAAACATTTATAGATTAATGTAGTATAATACTTATTGGCTCCATAAGGTGGTTAAACATCATGCAAGTGGTTTGTCCAATACCATTGTGGACCATTGGATCAAATGGGTTTTGATCTATGGTGCAAGATCACCGAGAAAATTTATTGATCAAGGAATATATAAACTGTCAGATCAAGGGTAATATTAATGGTGGATATTGAAGAAAAAAGATTTGTGGAGAGTGGACCCAAGGAGGTTATAGGCACAATTTTAATTTATTTGGAGTCTGGTTGTGTTATCGCATATCGCATACAAGAGGAGATGAAGTCACATGTTGGTGTGATGCGATATTGCGATAGTTTCTGATCTGATGGATGAAATCAACAGTGGAAAGGGAAATCACATATCACAAATTGATAATCTTGAGTGCATGTTCTATTGAGTCCTTTGAAACCTCACGATTGCGATAAAGGATGAGTTGGCATGTAGAGTGGGATTTAGTTAATATACGCGGGTATGGAATTAACCAAGGTTGAAGGGTTGAGTTACAAGGTTTTGCATAAAAGGATTAACTAAGGATCAGACAACGGTTCGTTATTAATGCATTCTGCATGAGATTTAGTTAAGGGGCCTTAAACCTTAATGTTTTGAAGGTTTGACGAGGCAGATCATTGAAATTCATAGGATTGATGAGATTAAGCATTTTATATGCATATTGTGGGTATCATGGGTTATTCTTGTATAAAAGTGGTATCAGAGTTAAATTGTGATTGAAACATTTGATATTAAGGGAGCACAAATAAATTTTGTGTGAAAATTCCTTTGAAAAGAATTTAGAACAGAGTTATGTTTTGAAGGTGTGTATACAGGTGAATGGTGATGAAAGTAGCCAAGAGGAGATCAGATTCTAATCTGACAAACAATAAGAACACGGAGATAAAGTATAGCAAAATATTGGGAGAATTGTGGATGCATGGGAACAGATGAGAATTGATTCAAAGTGTGGGTGAATGGTAGAACAAGATCATGCAGAGATTTTGAAGGTGAGATGGTATGTTTTTATTTTAATTTTATTTGAATATTTGAGAGTGTGTGGTATTTAGATTGATACATAGGTAACAACAAAAGAAGGTAAGAAGATTGAAGCAACCTAGAGCAAGGAGTACTCAATTGGTTCCAGAGGAAAGAACCAGAGAGATGATAAAAGACTAAGCTTAGAGGAGAGAAGCTTAGTGAAGCATATGTAGCAAAAAGGAGACTTGTTACTACAGAGGTATTGTTGCACCTCACAAAGGAAATTCCATAGAGGATGTAGGTAAAATTCCTAAGTAATGAAGGAAGCTGATAAGACTTTCTAAGTGAAAGAAGAGGTGGCAAGAACCAAGTATTTCATTATGATTGAAATACAAGAGGATAGTTATGTTATTAGAAGATGTAGATGAGTTGAAACCTAGAAGGACTAGAGAGAAATGCTCAAAAGAGGTTCCAGAGATATAGAACCAAGGCCTTGCCAAAAGACCAAGTATAGAAGAAAGCTTGGTGAGGTGAGTGGTAGCAGGGAGGACATGTTGTTGCAGAGGCTTTAATGTAGCTCATGGTAAGTGAGTGAGGAAATCATAGAGATGGAGGAGAAAATGACTATTGATAGTCATAACAGAGGTTCTGAGGAAGACCACAACAGAAGAAAAGTGAAGAAGGAGGATGCCAAGGCAAATGGCAAGAGAATGAGTCAAGAGGAGCTTGACAAGGAAACTGCAGAGATAAAAGAACAACTCGATGCATTAAGAAGGGTACTGGAGGAAAGCTAGAGATTAGGTTGGGTATTAAAGAAGAATCTAGTAACGTGGCATAAGTTATAGAAAAGGCTACAATGGAGGCAAGTAAAGTGGTTGATGGGAAAACTTGGAGAAGCTGAGAGGGAAATGGAAGTTTCCATTTGTGAACAAGAGCAGGGTGAAGTTCTAGGAGAACATGAAGACGTGAAGACTGAAACTTCAAGTAAGACCAAAGGGTCACATGATTTTAAATATGACAATTTGCATATGTTTATAGGTGAAACATGTGAACAAGGACAATTTGCTGGTATTGACATAAAGGAGGAAGAAGACAGGAAGAATATAAATTCTGTTCTGAGATAGATAGGTCTCATGTAAATACATGTACACAATTGGGAAAAGGGTTTTCTTTCTAGCATATTGCAAGGACTGAAAGTAGAGGATGTTGGACTCATAAGGATGGCCAAAAGCAAGAAGAAGTAGAGAAGGATATCAGGCAATCAAGTGAAGAACTTGATGAGATTGAAGAGAAGACCATTGAAATATTTCTGAGTCATGTAAAGAACTTGGAACAACAGGAAGACTTGGTGATTAAATCATCAAGTGAGATCATCAGGTCTTGTGGTTTTACAACTGACAATTTGTGTGTGAATGAAGGTATTGCAAAAGATAAACCATTTTATGGAACTACCTTGAATGAAGCTAAAATTTTCCAAGTATGATGATGAGTTCCTTTCAAATGAAGATCAAGGTGAGTTATTACAGTAGAACGAGTTCATAAATTCCTTGCTTAATGGAAGAAATATCTTTAGTAGAGATGAGACAGTTATGTTTTATGATAAGGAATTTGCTATTGATGAGGACAAAGAGGAATTGATTTTCTTAAATGGCCAAAGGGAGAGTGATGGATAGACATCTAAAACTATCACAAAGATGGAGGATCAAAATTTTATTCTAATCAAGAATGAAGAAATATTGTCAACAAGAAGTTATACTTGTGACAAAGAAGAAGATAGTGAGGATTGTACAGAGCTTTTAGGAGAAATTCCAAGTGAGATGGAAAATTTATGGCATGAGTTAAGCCTTTTGGAGAAAAGGCTATAAAACCAAAAAGTAAGTGTTCAGGTTGTAAAATCAGAACTAAATGGGAATGAATAAGTTCACTACAGTGGACAAGGAAAGGAAGGCATCATTGAAATAGATGGTGTGGAGGACAGACTAGCTGACAATCTCGTGAATTCTGTTGAGAATTCAAATAAGCATATTGATGTGTTGATAGGGGAGGAAGAATCAGAGTAGCATAGTTAAAAGAGGAAAAGGAACATAGGCCTTATGGTTATTATTTTAATAATTGTTTGGTGAGTGCAGGTTTAGTTGCAGACATTGGAGAAAATTTGGCACAGATGAGTATTTAAATAAAAATGAAAGAGGAAGATTTTGTGGAAGTATTTAATCCATGGAACAGAGATGTTCAATTGCTAGAGAGAATGTTGGATAGTTAGGATTCAATATAGAATGATATAATAATGAAAGAGGGTAAGGATGAAAGGGGGACAGAACAAGTAAGAATGAGAGAACAAGTAAAAATAAACGAAGAAAAATTAAGCGTAGGAAAAAGAGTAAGTTATAGAATTCGACAACTTGAAAGTGAAAAACAACATTTTGAAGAGTTAGTAGACAGTAGAAACAACCTGAAACAAAGAGAAAGGGGTAAAAATAAGAGGCAGAGTATGGACAAGCACAAGGATGTGCTGGAAATGGAGATTGAAGAACTATGGCAGTTGATGATGAAATAGTCTAGGTTGAGGAAAATGATAGTAGGAAGTATGATCAATCAGAACTTGACCTGATTGACAAGGAGAGGAAGATGAAACAGAAGACAACAAACCTACAATAGTAGCAAAGTTGCAAGGCATTTGTGCAGTAACAAACTAAATTTTGGGACCCTGGTGCTTTTTTATGAACATATGAAATCACATGATCAGGAGATCATGAACATTTCCTACTTTCGTAGTCTGATGCAGGAGCATTCAGCTCAGAAGAATAATTGTATTTTAGTAGACAGAGGATGGTCTTATGTTTTATTGAAGTTGGTTTCCTAAGTGTTGAATTAATGTAATTACTTAGGTTTTGAGTGATTTTAATGAAAATAGGAATTAATTAAGTATTGTAAGGCATATTGTAAATGTTCTCGAATGAATGGGAACATGAGAGAATCATGATAGTTGAGAGTTCATATGAATTGATAGCTTTAGAAATTAACTGTAGATCCTGAATTAGGAATTAGTTCATGATTTATAGGATTGATAGGATTCTTAGGTTTTAGTTGAAATTATTAAGGATCTGAACCAGAAATTGGTTATAGACTCCTTTTGTATAAATGTAAGCCTAAAGGCATAGTCAGGGGTTAGCTAGTTAGTCAATTCAAGTTAGTAGTTGGAGGTTTGATTGTAAGCCTACGGGCGCATTATGAAACAGAGGCCACCGATATTGGTAATCAGACCTGAGAGAAGAAGCTGTGTAAATACTTGTTTATTAATACAAACAACTTGATTTTTAGTTTATGTGCACATGGAGTAATTTATTTATAATCGGCATGTGAACTAGAGTATGTTCTACGTAATAGATGTTGCGTGTGTAGGATCAAAGGTGAAATATAGAGAAGAATAATAGAGAGGTGTTATGGCTTTGTACACATTGACAATATAGGAGGAATCATTTAGTGTTAGAGTGAAGGTGAGGGAAGCATAGTGAAGCTCAAAAGAGAATTATGTGGCAGAACAATGAAAGACCAAAACCTTGAAGAAAGTTGAAACCATAGAGGAACATTGAAGGAATGACATAAACCAAAAGCAAAGAGATGGATGAAGAGAGGAGGTAATGATGCACCAGAGTCTTTGGATCAAAATATCAGTGAATGAGGCTGAAGGAGATGGACAACCAAGATTAATTCATACAACATAACTAAAGAAATGAACGACGAAGATTCAATCCAAGTACTTGCGGAAGGTGAAAGGCAGGAATCAATCTAGACTGTCAGATTGACATGGTAGATCGATGGTGATTAATAACCACAATAGGGGTAGAGAGTGTATGAGTTCCCTGATTGTGGTTTAAGTCCTGTAGTAAATTCTAGTCATTGATCCCATGGTCAACGCTTATAACATAGTCAACTACAATATTAGACCTATAATTAACTTGCATGCTAGTTGAAGGGTCACAGGCTATAGGATTTAAATTGCCTCTATCATCAAACATATATCAGATTGTAAAGAGATCAAACTTTAAATTCAAGGAAAGACTTGAACGTTTATATATTAAGGTTGTATAATCCTTATCGGCTCCATAAGGCAGTTAAACATCTTTCAAGTGGTTTGTGTGATATCATTTTACACTATCAGATCAAATGGGTTTTGATCTATGGTGCAGGGTCACCGAGCAACTTTGTTTATCAAGGAAGATATCAACCGTTAGGTCGAGGGTAACATTGACAGTGGAGATTGAAGCGGAAATATTTGTG
Source organism: Pinus taeda (assembly GCA_000404065.3). NCBI lineage: Eukaryota > Viridiplantae > Streptophyta > Pinopsida > Pinales > Pinaceae > Pinus > Pinus taeda. Next base: position 272,074 of record APFE031578223.1, read on the forward strand.
GAGAGAAAACCTGAGGAGATTATAGGTGTAGTTTTAATTTATTTGGACTTTGGTTGTGTTATCGCATATCACATGCGAGGTGCAATGAAGTCACATGTTGGTGTGATGCAATATTGCAACAACCATTGATCTGATGGACGAAATCAACGGTGGAAAGGGAAATCGTATATCACAAATCAGGAATCTTGGGTGCACATTCTATTGAGTCCTTTGAAACCCCAATACCCCACGATTGCGATAAAGGATGAGCTGGCACGCAGAGTGGGGTTTGGGTAATATAAGTGGGTATAAAATTAACCAAGGTTGAAGGGTTGAGTTACAAGGTTCCACAGAAAAGGATTAAGTAAGGATTAGACTAGGGTTAGTTATCAACTCGTTCCACATGAGATTTAACTAAGGTGCCTTAAACCTTAATGTTTTGAAGGTTGTACTAGTAGGTCACTAAAATTCCTGGGATTGATGAGATTATGCATTTTATGTGCATACCGTGGGTATCACGGGTTATTCCTACATCATGTTCGAAGGGAGCCACTTCTTCATTCAATTCACCTTCTCATGAAGGCAACAAAGGTGAAATAGAAAGGTATAAATATGATTTCAATCACATTTCTTTCGATTATGTTAAGCATGGTAAATACCAAATAAGCATTGGAAAAAATTGCATGTTCCTTTTGTGGTTTGGTTAACCATAGTGTTTCTAGATGTTGGAAGAAAATGGCCACATACAAGAAACTTTTGGAAAAGAGGAGGCAAGAAGGCAAAGGTCCATTGGAAAAGGTAAATTATGCTATAAGTGGATGAACATGTGTTGCAATTATTGCCATAAGTAAGGACATATTGCTGAAAAGTGTCGGATTTTGAATACAACAATGCTTCCACGATATTTGAAGAAGGTGGAAAAAGAGAATGGCAAGAATGGAAAGGACGTTTCCATAATTGATGTGTTTCGGAATGATTCACATTTTGATGTCGATGTGCAGTTAAAGGAAGTACCTTTGATGTGGATTGGTAAGAAATGGTTAGAGTTCTTATCCAATTAAAGGTTGCATGTCCTTTGATTTTATACATTTCTTTGCCAATGGAATGCAAGTTGCAGGGTTTTATCAAAAAGGTGAATGAAAAGTTGAGTATGAGATTCACTTTATTGCAGCAAAATTATGTTCACTTAAGCTTTGTAAGTACATTTACATATGATTGAGGATATTGTACTTATGATTGTGCTTAAAAGAAAGTTGAAGAATGAAATACATGTATGAGAATGGTATGTATGAAACAAAGGAATGTTTATGATTTCATTGTATTTGGACATGTATGTGTAATTGACTTGATGGTCGATTACTTTGTTTAAACATGCATGCAATGTCATAATGACTTGGAAAAGTTGATTTTTTCTCCAAGATTGAAAAATGAAGATAATCATGAAGTGTTTCACAAGAGGTGGAATTCAAGTTCTTTTTTTACATTCTTAAATTGGAGAGTGAGTTGTATGAAAAAGGTATGTTTTTGTTAGCCTGTAATTTAATTGAACATTTGTACACCAAGATGTAAGAGACATGATGATGATTCACATGATGTGAATTAATGTTGTCCTGTTGTTTCTTGCATTATGTTGTTTTTGACAAGATGTCAAAAGAAGATTTGTAGCAGCAAAAGTCGCAATAGAAGTGGCTTGGTAAGAGGTGGTTTGACTTCTTTACATAGTAAAACATACTTTCATTGGTACATATGAAAATTTTAGTTAAGTATGCATGTATTTATGATGTAATCTCATGTTTGTATGAGACACCTTGGGTCTATGATCAAGGAAGCAATGTTCAGCTAAATTTTGTAAACTTCTCAACAAAAATTCTGAATGAGTTCAGGCAAGACAGTTCTTAACAGGAGGACAAGCGCATCCAAGAAGGGAAGTGTCAACTACCTTTGAGTTTTGGTTCAAAGGCACTAGCCATGAAATTCAAGTGTATGTAGGCTAAAAAGAAGAGTGTGTTGTACTGTCATCTAATGTACAGATCAATATATCAATCTTTTGGGGTCCAAAAGATTCCTAATGGGTAGGAGTGATCAGATATTGATCAATGACCTAAGTGATAGATCAAATTTCAAAGTGTTCGAAAGAGTGTCAAACCTAATTGATCGGATATATCTTATCTTCCTAATTCCAGTGCCACAAATGGTTTGAAAAACTGACACCGTATGAGGAAGTTATCGCAATTTGAAAAGTCCAATAAACTACAATTTGTGGACATTTGACCAAGATTAATTTGGTTTTTGGAAAAATTTTAAAAAGTATATTCCAAGGAATATTCCTTAGAATATTCATTTTGGGGACAAATCAAGTGCCAACACATGGCAAGCCCAGAGGCCACCACGTGGCCCTGGAATGATTATGCAAAATTTGTATAGGTCTGATAGAATCGAACCCGCAACCTCCGGCAAGACAGGACAATGCTCTACCAACTCTGCCTAACATTGTTTCTTAGCATATAATGGTTACGTTGCATATTTGTTTTGTAACAAGTTGTGAATTGGGGGTTAGGATTGTGAGTAGTCTTACCCGCTGGCAATCCCCATACATTTTTCACATGTCTCAATGCCAACTTAGCCGCCGATTGCTAACAATTGAGACGTGGTTGCATGTTAATACAACAACCAGCTGTACGGAGGATTAGCCTAACCGCCGAGGTTATGCTTCCCACATATACATGCCCACTATCTATTGTAATGGCTACCTCTGATGGTTCAGCTTGGCAGAGCAGATAAACTTAGGCATATATGCTATGTTTATCCGAAGTTAGGTGCAGTTCACCAAGTTTGGTGGAATATCCTTAGTGGATATTCACTAAATGCACTCCAGGAGAATTTTTCAAATAGAGAGAGTGATAAAAGAGGCTAGATAGTCTAATTGGAGCCTTCTAAAGCCAATGGAACAATCCAGAGAAGTTGAAGAATTCATCTTTACAAATATTTTCATCCAGGGAGATTTTGGAGCTCAGGGCCACCAAGAGTTAGAGGTAGTTGTAGGAGCTACCAGTACTCTTTCTTAGCAAAACCAATAGTCATTCCTGATAGTAATGAGCATTTTAAATCCATTGCGGGGATTTGTAGAAGCATTTGAAGACTTCTAAATGCTGAGATGCTATAGGGAAATTTCAGGCAGCCTAGTGCCAACCATGGAGGAATGCCTAGTTTGTGGATGTAGTGCTCATTTTGAGGAAAGGATTAGTCTATTTTTAGTGTCTGATATATGTTGGATATTGTAGATAAGGTTTCAGTGATAGTTAAAGAATTATGAAGGAGTTAGTGGAATCAAGAAGCTCAGGGTAGCTCAGAGCAGTGATTCAAGGAATCAAGTCTAAGAGAGCTTAGATCTATTTACAGAGTGATGACAGCCATGATGGGGATATAGATGGTAGTCTAAGCCCATTAATTTAGTTCAGCAACTTTTGGAGTTAATTTTGGAACTTGTAAAAGAAACTTTTGCATAATCCCAAAGAGCCAAGTGAGGATGACAAAAGCTCAAGGAGATGTAACCCATGATGTTCACATGAACTCCTAGATTAAATTTGTTGTTATATGTAGATGTTTATTTGTTGCATTATATGGTTGTTATACATGTTTAATATCAGCAGAAACAAATGGACTTAAAGCAATTAAATAGTTAATCAAAAAATATACACTTGTTTCAAGCATTTAATTCCAAAAATTGGATATATAAGCTATATCATTTATTTTCTTAACTGAGTATGAGGTTATTGTAAGCATAAGAAGTTATCATACCCCCATTTCTAATCAAGATGTCTCCATCTTGGGGAAGCTTTTTGATCTCCTGTCCGCTTACATGTATGATGGTGAAGGTGAAGTGGCCTAGCCTGAGCACTTATATAACATTCTTTTCACGATTTATGAGGAAGTTGAGTTTTCTAATGAGAAATCCAGTTTGTTGCTAGCATACACACTTTGTGAATCTCCATTCCATTGGGTGCTTAGTCTACCAGGTGACACCATGCACTCATTTGAGCACTTCTCTGATCCCATTGATGAAATGTTCTATCATTTTGATCCATACTATCTTGATCGGAAACTGTTACAGCAACAGAAGGCTCCGCATGAATCTGTTATTGATTTTTGGCAACGCTTCCATGACTTGCAGTTTCAAGATCTTAAGAGCTAGATGAAATTTGCTTATCTTTAGGACCAGTTCGAGTATTTCCTTAAGAAATCTACACATCCCTAGGGGAAGCTTTATATCAAGCCTCACTCGACATTCTTCATTGATGGAATTGTGCAATCTCATTTGGGAATGATCACTGTCCCAACTGACTATCCACCTCCCTCTCATTCAGTAGCTCCACCACTACCGAGTGATGTTGAGGATCATTCTCACACATCTATTCATCCTTCACACTCTCACAACATCACTCCACTTGATTTTCGCACAGATTTGGTTGTGAGTCCTTCGAGTTCTCATTTACATTATTTTCTTTGACCTTAATCTTTGCACCCAGGTGTTCCTCTAGATGATTTTGTCTTGTATTTGTCCATTCTGGACTCTTCACTTATTGTGAATGAGGAACAACCCACTGACAGATTCAATGTTCCACAACCAACATGCGATGTCATTCATGAAGAGTATGAGTGGGAGCTTGAACATCAACACTCATTGAAGGATGAATCCCTTTTGTCCGAGTCCCCTCCATTCTTTACTAACCTCTTTGGTGAACCTGCCATCCATGATTTTGCGTGTGTATCTTCATCCATGGATGCACCCATTGTTGATCATTCCTAGTACTCAACCGACATTAATCCATCATTCAACAATGTAGAGGATAAGTTACTCGTTCAAAATCCACTTGATCCTTCATCTGTTGTTTCTGGAAACACAAAGGATGAGTTTCTTCACTTTTCATCTACCCCTCCGTGTGATTCATCCAACCATGAGGATGCTGACAAACATCCTAAATTTTCTGATCTTGGTTGTCATGATCTTTTCGCCTCATCATTTGATCACGATGTTGATTCAATCATTGTTAATCCATCTAAGCCACTGGTCTATAGAGATCCATCTATCAACGAAGTTGAAACCCCACAGACTGTCGATGCACTTCAACCCATGCTGATGGTTATGTCAGGCCCCCACTGTCTCCAGGTTGGTTTCGTTTTTGATCAAGAAATTGTTCAAACACTCAAGGCTCCTCATCACTCATCTGTATGCACTCAAGATCAATCCAACACTCATATTTTACTTCCTCCACTCAAACTACATGATCCCGTTGCTCATGCATTGGAGGAGTCTTTTGTTGCAAGCACTCGTGCACGACACAAGTTAGCTTTGTTTCTTTCATTTGCTTGCATGTGATAGTCAATAGTGTGACTATGCTTCAAAGTTGCACGTAGTGTCACACAATACGATGATAAGTCTGTGGATTTCTCATCATGCACATGCAATCACTTATGTCCAATGGGAACTTTAAATCATGAAGTGTGGTTATCTTCATTGTTATATCTTTCTTGCTTGCTCATTCACACAACTGGGTTTCTCTTGGACCAAGCCTTCACCAACATGGGTCTACCAATGCATTGGTGGATGCATTGGAAGTATCGCTTCATGTGATTAGGCCCATGCACCATTAATGTAGGAGTAGGAGTAATGTTTCCTTTCGGTTGTTTTCTTGCATACTTGTTTTCTTATGTGCTTTGTTTTCTTTTTTGTTTGTTTGCTTGTTTGTTTACTTGCTTCACTTTCATTTTTTATTCTTCTCTTTGTTTTATTTGTTGATTTTTAGTTCGTTCATAGGTTAGCTGTGCATGAAACCATGTATGACTCTTGAAGCATGTTGGGTAAAGTACAAGAGGGCTTGTACAACTATCACTTCTTGGTTATCTGTCATCTTTCCTCTGTATGATAGCTTGTTACTTTTATTCCATGATACATCGAAGGAAAATATGTATTGTGCGAAGTGAACCTTGGTGTAAACACAACGCTTTCATAGTAGCTGGTGTCACCTTATCCAACCAATTGTTTTTGGGTTAACCCTTGTCATCTCAGTCAAGTAGAAAAAGGTAAAGAGGAAAACCTTAACAGGCACATTAGAGATACAATAAACTACTTCTCTACTGGAACAACCTCTTCTACTCTCAATAAGTCAGGATCGCTCTTTCTTCTCTGAAATGAATAAATTCTATTCACAGTGAAAAAAAAGTAAAAAGTAAAAAATGAAAGATGAAAAATGAATAAGGTGAAATAAGAGAAAGGCTTCTTGTGCATGCAGTTGATGCAAGTAACTTGGCAGGGATATTGACTAGGCTCACTGGCAGCAGAGCCATTCTTGTGTTCCTATGTGACTCCACCAGGCTACTTTCTAGGCCTGCTAGTAGTGGAGAAACACGAGAGATGAAATTAAGATTCATACGACTATACTGCTTGTGCACTTATATACCCCTCAACCCCAATCGAGAAAGTTGTGTTTCCTTGGCTTGTAATGTGTGTAAATCAACCAAGATTTTGGTAGATGCTACATCTTACAATCAAGCTAGTGTGAATCCAAGACGAGTTGAGAGTTGAACAATACTTTCAGAGGTGTTAAACTTTCTTTGCACGAACAAGGTCCACTTAGAGATCTGGAGTTCTGCCAATGTGTCACCAAGTATTGTAGTGGCTACAACCACCATCCAAAATTTTTCCTTAGCTTGTTTTGGAGACTCCTTACCAACTTTCATAGTAGCTTTCTTTGCTTTGTCAAGTCCTTAAGATTTAGTGTCTTTCTCACTCAAAGGCAGCATGTTGATCACATTTTCACATTTTTCCTTCATAGGCTACTCACTCGGACTTTTTCCAACTATAGGCTGGGCAAATTCCCCTTGAAAATTGCATATTTCTAGAGGGAAACCAACCTTCCCTCCAGAAATTGTGTAATCCTCTCTAGCAGCCTGTTGGGCTCTAAGATTGTGCAGTCCTACCAGCCAACCCTCCCAGTAGGATTTGCAGAAATTTTCCCAGCAGCAGGCTATTTAGCTAAGGATTTGCACAAATATGAGCAACAATCAATTGCTTTGCCCATAAATTGTGCAAATCACCTGGGGAGCCAACCCAACTCCCAGTGATAAATGTGCATTTTTCTCCAGCAGTTGAGCAGTCTCTTGCATGTGCAGCTGAGTTGGCTAGTTCGCTCCGGGATAGAGAAAAATAGACTTGCATGCATGGGATGCTCCTTCGAAGGCACCATGAAAAGGCATCACTTGTTTTAGGGATCTATGTTTAGCAGTTGGAGGTTACATGCAAAGAGAAATTCTGAAACCTCCCACCAAGTGTTGCTTCCCCTAGATTCATGGCAACCTAGATGTTATCAAAACTCATCAACCAGACACTGCACAGCTCATTTCACATCAACCTTGTAGCTCTGACATCCCACATCACATCTAGGAGCATTTAACACATTCATCTCAGTTGTTTTGGGGTAAGCCCACTCCCATGCCTCCTACTGCATTTCTGTTGCTTTTTGGGTTTTCACTTGTATGAGTATTGTTTGCTTGATTTATTTGAGTGTTTTTTGTCATTTACATGTATACTAGATTTATCTATCTCTATTTCAGTCTTCGTTGCTATTTCACTGTTGTCACATGCATGAAATTGTTTTGCACACACATTCGCCCAACTGGCGAACTGCCTCACCCACATTCATGTTGATCTATTTGTTTAATATTTCATTCATGTTTCACATGCAGTGTCGATCAACTTTGCTATCACTTAGTGTTGCCATGCATTCACTCACTTCCTTGCTTTCAGTTTCCCGCCGGTGAGTTGGGCTAACCTTGGCCTGGACTCTGTCTTCACCAAGGCTGCATTATGCAATCTAGGAAAGGAAGGCTCACCTTCCTCTCCATATTTATGCATTCCTACCCAGCACTTCCCTCTAAGACTGTTTCACATATTTCTAGAGGACAGTGGCTGCTTGGCCCAAAAAATTGTGCACATTCGTCCTTGGGCCAACAATCCTTCCCAGTCAGAATTGTGAATTATGGAATCCCATTAGTCAACAACTAGACTAGACTCTGCGTTGTGCAGTTCCGACTATCAATCTCCCTTGAAAATTGTGAATTTCTGGAGGGAAACCATTCTTCCCTAAAGAAATTGCGCAATCCTTTCTGGTAGACTGCTGGGCTCCAGGATTACGTAGTCCTACAAGCCAAGCCTCCCAACATGACTTGCACAAATTTTCCCTGCAGTAGGCTATTCAGCCTAAGATTTGTGCAAATTTGAGAATACATCAGCTACTCTACCCATAAATTGTGAAAATCACCTAGGCAGCCATCCCAACTCATAGCCAGAAATGCACATTTTTCTTTAGCAATTGAGAAGTCTTTTCCATGTGCATCTGAGTTAATCGGTTCCCTTTGGGGTTGAGAAAAATAGACTTTCATGCATGGGCTACTTCTCCCAAGGAATAATGCAAAGGAATCCCTTTTTTTAGGGATCTATGTTTAGCAGGTGCAAGTTACATTCTAGGAGTAATTCCAAAATCTCCCACCAAGTATCGCTTTCCCTATATTTGTGTCATGCATGTCATAACATTGATTTTTCAAAACTCATCAACCAAACACTGCAGAGGTCATTGCTCACATCAACCTTGCAGCTTTGACATCCCACATCACATTTAGGAGCAAGTGACACATTCAACTCAGTTGTTTTGGGGTAAGCTTGCTTCCCATGCCTTTTATTGCATTTCATCCCCTTTTTGGGTTTTCATTTGTATCAGTACTATTTGCTTGATTTCATATAGCATTTTTTGTCATTTATATGTATACTAGAATGCTCTAGCTCTGTCTCAATTTTCATTGCTATCTTAGTGTTGTTGCATGAATAAAACTATTTTGCACGAACATTCGCCCAATCGGTGAACTACCTCACCCACATCCATGTTGATCTATTTGCTAAATCTTTCATGCATGTTTTGCAAGCCATGTCAATCACTTTTGATATCACTCAGTGTCAACATGCAATAATTGCCTTACTTGCATTCAGTTGCTCGGCGACGAGTTGAGCCAACCTTGGCCCGAGCTTTGCCTTTGCCAAGGCTGCATTGCACAATCTGGGAATGGAAGGCTCACCTTCCTATCCAGATTTGTGCATTTCTACCCAGAACTACCCTCAAGGACTATTTTGCACATTTCTAGAGGGAAGTGGTTGCTTGGCTCAAAAACTAGCGCAAATCCATCTCTTGGCCAACAATACTTCCCAGCTGGAATTGCGCATTGCGTAGTCCAAGAAATCAACAACCAGACTGGAATGTGCATTGCACTGTTCCTGTAGTTAGTCGGTCTCCCAACAGCCTGGACTATGCCTTTTGCAATCTTGGCAGTCGGTATCTCAACCTCCCTCCCGAAATTGTGCAACCTTCATGATCATACACCCAGGTATGTCACAAGTTAGTTCTCATGTTCATTTTGGTTTTCAACTGACAGATTACTTGCCATGAGTGTTTCCATGTCTCTAGGTATCATAGGTACTCATCTGCCTCTCAGAAATACTAGTGCAGAGAGTAGAGACAAAGACACTATTCATAGAACACCTGGGGATGCATTCAATCAAGTGTCCATAGACTTGACTACCCACGAAAACATCAGTTTGTTTGTAGACAAGGACATCAAGATATGACAACAAAAACATCATAACGAGCAACATCATGAACAACAACTAAAGACAACATACCAAATGCAATGAATGTAAGAGGAGGGTTGTTGACAACATGGAGGTAGAACAAGGTTGCAAGCTCAAGCAGGTCAACTGATGATGAATGCAAATTTGGAGACTGCAGTTATGAAGTGACAGTGTGACATGAAGATCGCATGAAGGTAGAAGATGGAACAAAGAAAGAGTTGCATGTGCTAAAGAAACAACTTAGGAATAACAAAAAGCTACATAGATAGATGATTGAGTTGTAGTAGGAATAAGAACATCATTGGGCGCAACATGCACATACAGATGAAACCATGTCCGTACAAGTTAAAGATCGATATAAGCAGCTGACACATAGTAGACATACTGAGTAGTGTTTTTTATCGCATGCAAGTGATTCAGAAACATGCATGTCATTGAGCACATGCATGCAATCCAACCCATTCAACACACTCACCAAGGCAAAGACAAGAAGCAAATCTAACTCGATCTCAACATGTAATTAGGCAAGTTGATGTGCATGGCCACCAGTACACACTCGAATATCAACACATACACCATGCATCATTGTGTTTCCTGTTTAGCCACACCCAACAAGACCATGTGCATGTTAGCAGATGAGTTGGATGAAGGAACCGGACCAATGCAGCAGTTGCAATAGAGGCAATACTTTTCTTCAATAAGATGTCAACATGAGGTGCATACACACCATCATGGATGACCAAGTTTGGAATGATCTCACCACCTTCATGATCAAAAGCATGTCAAAGAGTTCATCTCATCACGGTGGACCAAGGGTAAGTGACGTATTGCAAGGCTTGCTCAAGCCATGGTGTCTCACATGAGTACATGTGCATTGTAATGTTGAGTCATGTCAAGTGTAAGTCAAGCATTAATGGTTGGATGTAATAGTCATAGAGTAGGTGAAGAGTCATGAGGGTAGTTGAACTTCCACAAAGGGGAATGTGAAGGGTCACCTCACCCTTTGCTATAAATAGTCCCTCATAACTCATTGTAAAGGCTTTTGGTCAACCAGGGTTCTACTAAGACTATCTCGAAGAAGGCTTGCACAATATTGTAATGCGCCTTGGCTTCTCCACTGCACAAAGCTAGTACATCTCTTTGGAAGAACAAGTGGATGTAGCTGTAACATTCCACCATTGGGGCTGGCAAGTTTACATAGATGTATTGTATGATTGTGACTTACACTTATTTATATAATAAGAGCCAAACATTTTCATGCATATGCTATTATTGTAGATGGACTGCTCTAGTTGCTTTAATGATATATGTTTTTTAGCTTACCTACTTGAACATGAACCGATTCGCATGCAATTATATGAATATTGTTCTTAATGTGTTGCATATGTGGTTAAAGTTGTTACCGTCTGTGTCAACTACTCCATCGGACATCAAACAAACCTTTCACTTGAACCTTTCTATAACAACCATCACACTATCTTGGACTGATCTATGAGTGTTGTACATGTTATCTCACCTTCTATGATGTGTCTACTGCATCCGAGTGGAATTCTACACTAGAAGCTCTACATGTCCTTTGTGTTGTGTGTTCCTAGTCGAGTTGGGACTGATCCCTTTCAACCTAGAAGTCACATTCACCTCCTTCCCCCTTCGAAGTGTTGGAACCTCTCATACACCTTCCTTGACTCATTGCATCAGTCACACCCTTGCTACTGATAGAGTTATTATACTTGCCTCTATGTGATGCCATGGTCAAGGCATTACCTTAAGACCCACTACTGGGAATCCTACACCAAACTATCTAAGGTCTAATTTGGAATTCTTACCGGGGAGATCCCCTTGACATGTTGGTGGGTCAAACATCGTCAACATTTATGGTGCTAGAAGGAGGGCCTGATGACAAGCTATGTCCTCTCATCTAGTTTTGAACCTTTTCATATCTTCATGGATTCTTGCACTCTTCTTCCCCCAAGGTGTTTTTCAAATCGTGAAGACATGATTAGATATTGATGAATGGCCTAAGTGATAGCTCAAATTTCAATGTGTTCGAAAGAGCGTCGAACCTGAGCGAACGAAGGTAGAACAAGGTTGCAAGCTTAAGTAGGTTCATTGATAATGAATGAAACTTTCGAGACTCCTGCTATAAAGTGACGATGGGACATGAAGATCATGGAAAGGTAGAAGATGGAACAAACAAGGAGTTGCATGTGTTGAAGTAGCAACTCAGGAAGAACATGAAGCTGCATAGACAGACGAATGAGTTACAGCAGGAATAGGAACAAGAGTGGGTGTAACATGCACACATGGATGAAATTACGCCCATACAAGTTAAAGATCCATCCTAGTAGCTGGCACAGAGTAGACATGGTGAGCATTGTTGTTGATCACATTCAAGGGATTTGGAAGCATGCATGGCATTAAGTGTGCACATGCAATCCAACCAATTGAACACACTCACCAAGGAGAAGACAAGAAGCATGTCTAACTAGAGTTGAACATCTACTTTGGCAAGTTGATGTGCATGACCACCAGTACATACTTGAAGATTAGCATACACACCATGCATCAGTGTGTTTCTGGTTCAGCCACACCCAAGAAGTCAATGTGCATGTTAGTAGAGGAGTTGGATGAAGGGTCCAAACCAATGCACCGGTTGTAATGGAGACAAGAGTTTGCTTCAGCAAGATGTGACCATGAGGTGCATACACACCATCACACATGACCACGCTTGGCATTAGCTCACCACCTTCACCATCACAGGCATGTCAAAGAGTTGATGTCATAACGGCAAACCATGTGTTAGTGATGTTTTGCAAGGCTTGCTCAAGCCATGTTGTCTCACATGAGTACATGTGCATTGTAATGTTGAGTCATGTCAAGTGTAAGTCAATTGTCAATGGTTGGATGTAACAGTGATAGAGTAGGTGAAGAGTCATGAGGGTAGTTGAACTCTCACAAAGGGGAATGTCAAGCACCACCCAAAACTTTGCTATAAATAGTCCCTCATAACACATTGTAAAGGATTTTGGTTAACCAATCTTCTACTAAGACTATTTTGAAGAAGGCTTTGACAATATTGTAACTTACCTTTCCTTCTCCACTGCACGAAGCTAGTACATCTCTTTGGAGGAGTAGGCATATGTGGCTATAACATTTCACTATTGGGGCTAGTAGGTGTACATGGATGTATTGTATGATTATGACTTACACTTCATGCATATGTTGTTATTGTAGTTTGACTGCTCCAGTTTCTTTAATGATATATGTTGTTTAACTTATGTACTTGTGTATGAACTAATTCACATGAAATTATATCAATCTTGTTGTTAATGTGTTGCATATGTCGTTAATGTTGTCATCGTCCATGTCGACTGCTCTGCCGGACATCAAACTGACCTTTCACTTGAACCTTTCTATAACAATCATCATACCCATATTAGTCTGATCCGTGAGTGTTATACGTGTTATCTAACCTTGTATAATGTGACTGCTGCATCTTAGTGGATTGCTTCACCAAAATTTCTACATTTCCTTTATGTTATGTGTTCCTAGTCAACTTGGGACTGATCCCTTTCAACCTGGAACTCACCTTCACCTCCTTCCCCCTTCCAAGTGTTGGAATCTCTCATACACCTTCCTTGACTCACTACATTAGTCACACCCTTACTACTGATAGAGTTATTCTACTTGCCTCTATGTGACACTGTGGTTAAGGCATTACCTTACGACCAATTGTTGGGATTCCTACACCAAATGGTCTAAGGTCTAATTGGGACTTCATATCAGGGACTTCCCCTTGACATCATGGTGGGTCCAACACAGTCAACATTTTGGGCACTCGAAGGAGGGCCTGATGACAAGCTGTGTCGTCTCATCAAGTTTTGAACCTTTGGATATCTTTCATGGAGTCTTGCACTCTTCTTCCCCCGAGGTGTTTTACGAATCGTGAATATTTCTCCATCTCGGGGAAGATTTTTGATATCTTGTCCACTCATATGTATGATGGTGAAGGAGAAGTGGCCTGGCCTAAGCACTTATATAACTTTCTTTTCATGATTTATGAGGAAGATGAGTTTTCCGATGAGCAAGCTTGTTTGTTGCTTACATACACACTTCATGAATCCCCATTCCATTGGGTGCTCAGCCTACCGGCACACACTGTGCTCTCATTTGAGCACTTCTGTGATCTCATTTAAGACATGTTCTATGATTTTGATCAATACAATCATGACCAGAAAATGTTACAAGAGTGGAGGGCTTTGCATGAATCCATTATTGATTTTTGGCAGCACTTCCATGACTTGTAGTTTCAAGCTCTGAAGAGCTAAGTGAAATTTTCTTATCTTTGGGATTGGTTCAAGTATTTTCTTAAGAAATCTACCCATCCGAAGAGGACGGTTGATATCAAGCCTCGCTCAACATTATTCATTTATGGAACTATGAAATCTCTTGTGGGAGAGAGGGCATTGTCTCAACTGACCTTCGCCTCCTACTCATTTAGTAGCTCCACCACTTCCCTGTGATGTTGAGGATCATGCTCACACACTTGTTCATCCTTCACACTCTCCCAACATCATTCCACTCAATTTTTGTGCATATTTGGTTGTGAGTCCTCCGAGTTATCATATCCATTATTTTCTTTGACCTCCACCTTACACACAGGTGTTCCTCCTGATGATGTTGTCTTGTGTTCGTCTATTCTAGAGTCTTCACTTGTTGTGAATGATGAAAAACCCACTGACAGAGTTGGTGTTGCACAACCAATATGTGCTATCAATCACAAAGAGTATGAGTAAGAGCTTGAACATCAACACTCAGTGAATGATGACTCCCTTTTGTCTAAGTCCCCTTTGTTCTTTCCTAACCTCTTTGGTGAACCTGCCAGCCATGATTTTGCATGTGTATCTTCATCCACAGATGAAATTATTGTTGATCACTTGCAAGACTCATCGGATGTTAGTCCATCATTCAACAACAAAGAGGATAAGTTACTCATTTAAAATCCACTTGATCCTTCATCTGTCTTTTCTAAAAACATAGAGGATGAGTTTATTTTCTTTTCATATACCCCTTTGTGTGATCCATCCAACCATGAGGATGTTGACTAATATCCTGAATTTTTTTCATCTTTGTTGTCATGATCTCTTCACCTCATCATATGATCATGATGTTGATTCACTCATTGTTAACTTGTCTAAGCCATTGGTCTACAAAGATCCATCTATCAACGAAGTCAAAACCCAATAGACCATCGAGGCTCCTCAGCCCAAGCTGATGGTTATGTCAAGTCCTCACTCTCTTCGGGTTGGTTTCACCTCCAATCAGGAAATTGTTCAAACACTCAAGGCTCCTCATCACTCATATATATGCACTCAAGATCAATCCAACACTCAAATTTGACTTCCTCTACTCGATATACACAATCCCATTTCTCATACATTGGAGGAGTCTTAGATTGCAATCACTCGTCTGCGACACAAGTTATATTTGTTTCTTTCATTTGCTTGCATGTGACAATGAAGAGTGTTCTTAAGCTTCAAAGTTGCACATAGTGTCACACAACACCATGATAAGTCCATGGACTGCTCGTCATGCACATGCACTCACTTATGTCCCGTGGGCTCTTTGAATCATGAAGTATGGTTTTCTTTGTTGTTATATATTGTTTTCTTGCTGGTTCGCGCAAATGGGTTGCTTGTAGACTAAGACTTCATCAACATGGGTCTACCAATGTGCCGGTGGTTGCATTGGAAGTATCACTTGACGTGATTAGGCCCATGTATCGTTAGTGTAGGAGTAAGAGTAGTGTTTACTTTCAACTTTTTTTCTTGCATGATTTTTTGCTCACATGCTTTGTTTGCTTGTGTGTTTGCTTTCTTGATTGTTTTCTTTCTTCGCTTTCATTTTTGCTTTTACTCTTGCTTTTCTATGTCGATTGTTAGTTTGTTTGCTTGTTTCATTCATAGGTTAGTTGTGCTTGAAACCATGTATGACTCTTGAAGCAAACTGGGTAAAGTAGAAGAGGGCTTGTACAACTATCGCTGCTTGCTTATTTGTCATATCACCTCTATATGATGAGATTGTTAATTTTAGTCCATCATACACTGAAGGAAAATACATACTATTTTAATTGAACCTTGGTGTAAACACAACACTTGCACGCTAACTAGTGTAACCTTCTCTAGTCGATTTTTCTAGGTTAACCCTTGTCATCTCAGTCAAGTAGAGTAAGGTAAGGGGGAAAACCTTAACAAGCACTTCCGAGATGAAATAAACTACTTCTTTGCTAGAACAACCTCTTATGTTATAAATAAGTTGGGATCCCTCTTCCGCCTCTGAAATGAATAAGTGCTATGCATAATGAAAATAAAAATAAAAATGAAAATTCAAAAATTCAAAATGAAAAATGAATAAGGTGAAAGAAGAGAAAGGCTTCCTCCACAGAGAGGTGATGAAAATTACAACAAGATTCCAGTACGTCTGATACATTTAGCTGGCAAAATGATTCGTTATGGTAAAAAGATTTCATATACCTCTGTAAGAATTCCTAGCTAAAACAAAAGATTCTTATGTAACTGCACACTTCTCCCTTAGGAGGGCACTCAGGATTTTTAAAAATTTACCACAGGGTTAAGAAGGATTTTTTTTGGGATGGCCTTAAATCAAATATTCAAAAGTTTGTGGCGGAATGTTTGGTTTGCCAACAAAATAAAGTTGAAACAATTAAGACACCGGGTCTATTACAACCTTTATCCATTCCAAGCCAACGTTGGGAGGAGGTTTCAATGGATTTTATCACAGGTTTACCCAAGTCTGAGGGAAAGAGTGTCATCATGGTGGTAGTTGACAGACTTACCAAGTATGCACACTTTTGTGCATTATCACATCCATTTAAAGCTAGTACAGTTTCTACTGCATTTATGGAAACAATTCAAAAGCTACATGGAAACCCAAAGATTATTGTAAGTGACAGAGATCCCATTTTCACTGGAAATTTTTGGACATAATTATTTTCTTGTCTTGGTACTCAGTTAGCTCATAGCTCATCTTATCATCCTCAATCTGATGGGAAAACTGAGATAGTAAACAAATGTTTGGAAGGATATCTTCGTTGCTTTGTATCTGATAAACAGACACAATGGGTCAAATGGTTGCCTCTGGCCGAATGGTGGTATAACACTTACTTCCATGCAACAAAAAAAATGACTCCATTTATGGCACTTTATGGGTATCAGCCACCATCCATCACATCATATTTAAGATAAAATTCTAAGTTTCAAGCAGTGGAAAATCACATCGAACATCAACAACAAGTCCTCCAACTCTTAAAGGATAACCTCATGTTGGCACATAATAGAATGAAACAACAGGCAGATCAACATCACAGTGAAAGAAGTTTTGATGTAGGTGATTGGGTATTCTTAAGGCTACAACCAATCCAATGTTCAATCAAAATGAATTGTTGGGATGGGGTCCTTGGGGTCATTTTGGTCAAATTTTTGGTTAATTTTGGAATATCTTTTTGTAACGAATGTAAAGTCTCTGTGAAATGTGAAAGTGGAGTGCGAAGCTAGTATGAGTCAAAGGGAATTTAGTCCCTTAGGTAGATAGGTGATAGAGTGGTTTTGAGACCCACCCATGGTCTGCATACCATGGTATTGTAAAGAAAATTCTATATATAGATGAGTCATAGCAAGTCTTAAGAAGTAACGTTTTGTGAAGAATCATTGTAAGGGAAAAGTGTTAAGGTAGGAAAGGTATGTTTCCTATACTTAGGAGAAAGGAGAAGGCTCCTGCAGCTGAGTGCGTGGAGACCTTGGTAAGTCCACAGGTTGAGTGCTTGGGCCCTTGCAGGTGAGTGCGCAGGGGAAATAAGTCTGTAATTGAATGATTATACTCAATAAAGATTGTTTTGAGTTGAATCTGGTGCATATGTGTTTTATTATTTAATTCTGCAAATTTTATGTAACTTCGCTCTGCATTATGATTTACATGAATTAATGGTCGTTTATTGTGCGAAAGTAGTAGATATGTAATCTTTATGCATGATAAGTATAATTAGGAACCTTCGCGAAGATTTGGAAGCTATTTAGATATATTTGTAGTAGTTATCTGTTCGAAAAGATTAAAGGTGCGCGAAGGAAGATCTAATCCATAAGGACCAGAAGTACACATTACACAGGCCTCTGGATGCAGAGACCTAGTTCTTAATACTGCTTCGGGTGAGACTATAGCCTACGCTACGCGGGTTGTTTCCAAAAGGGCTAGAAGTTAGCATTTTGTTGGTTGGTGCAGATAAAGTTGAACCTAGGTCAGGCCCCATCAAGCCAACATGAGCCCAAAAATTCAACTTTGGTCAACAAGTCAAATCTACAATTCCGGTCAATGTTAACAATAGCAGCAACCCTAACTAGTCAATGTTCAAAAGTCCTAAATGATTTGGTCAATCAACTAGAATATTCAGCCTCCTTCTCTTAGTCAAAATTGGTCAAAACAATCATAAATTTTGTTCACAAGAATTTGGTTAAAGCCAATGTTTGAGCTATGGAAACCCTAGCTGTAGGATTGCAGTCAATTCTGGTCAAACTACTCAGAAATATTTGGTCTCTTACTCAATGAATCCAACCTTCCAAAATAGAAATAAATTCTATGTTTCCAAATAAAACCATGTCAAAGGTTGGTCAAAGTTGTCCCAACATATATTTAAAGCACAAAAATAGAAATCTCCTCCTTCCCTTCGCACATGTGAGCTTGGACCTCCTATTTTGGACTTGTACAAACCAATCAAATCAAAAGAGAGAAGATGTGTTGTGTCATGATGTCCTTAAAGTGATGTGATATGATGTCTATTTATATGTGTTGGAGGAGTACAATTTTTCTTGCCTAGGCTGGCTTGTAATTTTGAGCACATGTGGGTTTTATATAAGAAAATATATTTTTCCTTGTCCAAATAAAATTATTCCAGGGGCTTGAAGGGGCTTCTACAAATGAGTAGGGATTCCAAATGAAGGGAATTTCTCCCTGAGATTCCAAATTTCAACACAAGGATATGGTAACTAAGCTTGAAGCCTCCCAAGAGATACTCCCAGGTTAATACGTGTAGGCCAATCCCACCAAGACCAATGAAGCAGGGCAGATCACTCTTTTAGCCTCAATGTGACCTTGTGATTGACCCTTGTGTGAGAAGTGATTCCCATAAAAATTCCATTAAAAGTGGACTTTCTCTCCCTAAATCAAGATACTAGGTTTACTTTCATCGTCTTGGAGAGTTTACCTCACCTTCGGAATCCAAGGCCATAGTTTAAGCTACTATGGGTTTTCTACCATAGAAATTAAAAGTATTGAATAAATTTTAATTAGGTATTAATTTTATTGGTTTTCTATTAGATCAAGGGTATATGTATGAAACATATGTGGTGATTTAGACTCATCTTTTAAGGAAATCCATGTGAATAAATGTTCACAGAAATATTAATCTTTGATGAAACCTAGACAAAGAAGTGTAGGCTATTTTTCTTTTAAAATGCAATGATGAAAATAATCCTGACATAATTTCATTAAGCTCTCAAACACAAAATATTTGATTAAAATCATAGATATAAATGAACATCAAAATAAAACAAAGGAAAAGACTCTCTCAAAACAAAACCCCTAGCTTAAAAGCAAGTATGTACTCATACAAAAAATCCAATCGGCAAACAAATTGGCAAGCAAGAAAATGAAAGAAGATTTACAAGACAATGATGATAGAGAAGTATCTAGCCACCATTGTCTCTATTGGGAACCAAACTCATGAGAGAGTTCAAAACCCTAAAAAAAAATAACTTATTATAAGTAAATTTGAGTGATTTATGGAGTAAAAAGACACAAAAATATGGATCTGACAATAAATACGAGGTTGGAAAAAACTTGTGGAGAAATATTGAATAAATTCCAAGTAAACCCTTGTAAAAACCTAAAAAGGAAGGCTTCAATGCATTGGTGCAGTGTAAACTATGCAATAGTAGAAAAACAACACTCTAGTGCAGAGTTAACTGAGCAACAGAAGGGCCTTCAATGCTCTGGTACTAATTGGAGTGGAGCACTATAAGGGGAAAACATAAATCTTGAAATTTTTAGCACCAAGGTTTCAAATCCAAGTTAATTCTATGACTTATGACTACTATATAATGCTAAGGAAAAAGAAAACATTATCATAAGTGTAGACAAAGACTACGAAACGACTTCCACTAGGATCTCCCCAGTGTAGTTGCCAATTTTGTTTAAGGGAAGATTTTGCTTGAATTAACAAACTACTTTAAACCCAACAAGCCTATCCAAGACCTACCCAAATAGAGGGTGTTGTAGTCAAAGAAAAATGCAACTCAATAAAATTCCAATCATGCACATTTGGACTAAAATCATGTAGAGAGAGGAGTGGGTTTATATTTTGTATTGCAAGAAAGATATCTAGCTCATGTAGTCGGCTTGAGGGAAATAATTCAAAGATATGCACTTCTATCCTTACTCCTAAATACCTGCACACAACAGAGAAACCAACAAGATTCTGTACTCTACAAAAAATATTATCAATACAGATACAAATGTATTGATAATCAACATGCAAATATAAATGAACATGAGAAAATCAGGGAAAATATTTTAATATTAAATTATACCAATAAGTCGCTGTACATAGTCATGCTCCCTTGAGATTATTTCATGTAGTCTCTTCCTCACCATCACTCGCTTTCTATTGAACTTTTTATGCTATCTTATCACATAGAGAAATTATAGGTAAATACTCCAGCAACACTTTGACATATCTTGCTTTTGCCTCCCTTGTGATCTATGGAGAGCTTGCTTTTATAGGTTTTCTTAGGGAGTGATCACATCAAATGTAAACACTTTCTTGATCATGTATGGCCCTTTGATCCTTATTGATGGGTAATTTAATTGGTAGCTAAATTACTTTAGTAATTGTCAACCAAGCTTCATGTAATTATGAAGTGCATGTGCACATAGGAGTTCTATTTTTTATTTAGAAGGGAAAAGTAGTTAAAGGAAATTGTTAAAAATGAACTATCAAGATTAACTCATTTCAAGTTCACTCGCATGTTCTTTCTATCATACTTGAAAGGATGAAATATGCTTTCAAAAACAAGGTCAAATTAAAAAAAAATGCATTCTGTTGAATTGAAGAAAGGACTATCTAATGACATTAAATTGAAAGGATTATTCTAGTTACATGAAAAAAGAAAAAAATAAACTTTCTAATAGCATGGAATTAAAAGGTCTAATCTAATTGCATCAAATGGAAAGGTGTATTTATGACTAAATAAAATCGAAAGGATTATTCTAATAGAATCAAATTGAAGACACTAATTTACTTGCTATAATGAAATATCAATCTACTACAATGAATTAAAATCCTATTCTATCAACAAAATCAAAACTTGTTTCAAAATACAGGTAATCAAAATGAAATTTCAACTTATGACAAATTAATAACGCATGCAATGGAGAACTAAATTAATCCAAACAATTAAATATGAGACTAAGTAAAAAATATAAATAAATAAAAATAACCATTCAAAATATTTTATTATTGTTTTTAAATTTAGTGAGCACTCAATCTTATGAAACAAAATTAATAAGTGAATGAAAATGAAGATAAACTAATATGTGAACCCAACATGTAACTAATTGAAACAAAATAAAATCAAAACACTAAACTATCTTACAACTCTCCTGGGGCCTACCTGTTGGGTGTAAGGGGTGATGGATTCAAATCAGATCAACTAAAGACACATTTCAATTTTAGGAACATATTACTTGTATTAACACAAACAAAGAGTCTACAATATTAACAAAAAAATTACAAACTTAATGTCCCAATTGTCTTGTTTCAAGGCTTATTTATAATGTCTTTCAAATAATAGCTCAAAGACGTATAAGCCAAGAAATAAGTTTAGATTTGACAACTAACTGATTAAACCAAAATAGGAATTATACTTCTCATGCTTTTCGATAGGAAGAGAAAGTCATGAGAAAATCTCAGATTAACACATCGTAATTTCGATCCCAAGCCTTTCATGCTCATTCCCATGCGCGCATGATGACGCTATAATCTACTACGTAAGGTTTGGCTATTATAATCAGAATTGATTTCTAGTTTGACCATCAAAATTCTCAAACCTTGTGAGTTTCCATATAAGAAAAATAGGTGGATGTCCATGTGTCAAACATTTTCCATCCACCTATATCCTTTATTCTGCTTCAAACACATTGGAACGTGTCTAACCATTGATGTAGCTACAAAATCTTTGGTTAGCTACAAAATGAGTGCATTTCGGTAGCTATAGAGATGTTTGGATGAAATTTCATAAAGAAACAATAGACTTTAAACCATGAATGAATGATACCTTTTTTTATCTCTGAGCATATCTGAAGTGACCTCTTAACTTGAAAATGTAGTCAAATTATCATGAAAAAAGGATGGAGATGAAGTTAAAAGGATATCGAAAAGAAGACAATTAAAAAATTCAACACTTATATTCTCAGAGTGATCAACGTTGACTTGATCCAACCTTATCCATTAAAATCTATGCTATGTTTCTGGAAAGCAGTATTACTGGGGCATTGTTGGCTCTCTGTTATTTGAATCCAGTGTATAGATAACAGTGTTAGTCCTAGTGTTTTTTGGCTACAAATACAAGGGAGTGTTGAAGAGACCAATTCATGATTTTTGGAGCATTCCACAAACCACTTCTTACTTTATAACTTGGCAGATGATGCTCCCTTCTAGTGGACCCAAGGGGATGGATTTTGAGCTATTACAATTCACCTCCTGAAAAGAATTTTCATATCCAATTTAATGGGCATTTCCCACCTCTTCCTTTGTTGGCTAATTTAGATAAACCCCTTTAAATGATGATGTTTTTATATATTTTCTTATACAATGAATTCCTACATGTTCTTTTAACATGGGTTTCTTAATGATTCCTTTTAGCGTATTATGATTTTTGTTGAGAACATCACATAATGAAATCAAACTATTCACAGGGATTGTATAGAAATTATTAGAGACATACACAGTCCAACTATTCTAAATTAGCTATTGAAAATATATAATGGAAATTGCATGATTAAATTGGTCTAAATATATTACTTTTATCGATATTTTATTATAGACAATATACAATAAAATAAATATACTCCTTATGATTTTTGTTGATATTTTATAAGAAACATTACACAATGAAATTCCTCTAGATCTTGAGAGATTTGGTAGGATTTTTTATTTTTTATTTAAGGTTAGGAAGGACGAGCTTCTCCCTTCATACGTTTTTATTTTTCTTCTAACTTCTTCCACATAAATAAGGCTTGGAAATTTTTATTGATATTCCATGATCTCCTATATAATCATGTTATAAGTAGCTTCTTTGACTTGATCAAAGTTGTTTAGTATTACATTTGGGAAGATAATTTAAAATATTATGTTCTTGTTCTTCTTTATTTTGGATACTTATGGAAATATTTTGTTTTTGTTTTTTTCAGCTTTGTCCCATGTACTTCTGGATTTGAGCATCCAATGCTATTCTTTTTACTACAAGGTGTTTTGATAATATTTGTTGGTGTATTTCTCTTAACCCCATAGGTGAGGTGGCATACCCTCATGTTATTTGAGTTCATTTTAGTTTTCTTTAAGGTTTTAATATTTTGTTAAAAAAAATGATGTAAACTTATGCTTTAGTAGTTTATTCTAAGTAATTTGTACAAGCTCATGAAATCCATGTGCATCGTACTAGGATGGGTTGAATATAAAAGGGAGAATAATGATTTGTTTTTACCTTCACCACACCTAGAGTGATTGGCCTATGGAAAAAATCCAAATTGGAGATTAAATACAAGACTATTTGAATATTTTGATTCGAAAAAGAGTCATGGGTTACTAAAAACCAATGGAGTCAATGAATTGGGACATTGTTATTTTGTTGGTCCAAATGTGTTTTCCCATTTTTGGTTAAACATCTATTATATTCAAGGAAAGGAGTTAGGTACTATTTTATTTCTTTGCAATTTCCTTTCTGAAATACCCATTGGCTTGACCCCTTTTCATTTTTTATCAAGAAATAAGTTGAAATGTTTTCTAAGGATTTTTTTTAAATAAATTTAAAATTGGGAAAGTATTTTAAAATTTGTAAATATTTCTATTGGTTTTAATATGGGTTTATAGATTTGTAATTTGAAATGATTAGTTAAATCTTCACCATTTAAAATAAAAAAAAAATTAATCTAATAGGATTCTATTATTTCCTTTTCTAATGTCAAGATGGTTAGATCCCATAATCCTATTATTTCCTTTTCTAATGTCAAGATGGTTAGATCCCATAAGGATGTTGAACCTATAGAGGCACCCTTAAATTATTTTGGGGATTTGTAGTTAATAATCTATATTTATTTTTTCAATAGGGAAACTTGAGAAGGTTCCTTATTATTCTCAATTGTAAATTTTCAATAGCTCTCAAGAGGTGGGATATCATTTACATTTTAATGTGCGTGATCACTTGAACTAATCTAATGACCATGACTTAACCAATTACAACAACCTCTTTGTGGGAGTGTGATCTATAAACTACCATGGATATTCTACTAAAATGGTTTATCATGATAAATCTTTCAATATTATGATATCTGTTATTATTTTTTGTTTTACTTATTTTCCAATTCTAATATTATTCAACTAATGCATTAAATACTATATAAAATAAAATTGAAATTAAAGAGGCAGGCAAAGAACACACCAACCACATAATGAACAAAAAGCATGCAAAGAAAGGTACCACCGACACTATGGTTGGCATGGTATGTAAAGGATATTATTCCTCCTTTGATATATATCAATATCCCACTCTAAGATGCTATGCTCAAATATGGGACAATAAATAATAAAATAAGAAAGTAACCACATCCTTTACTAGTTGTACAATATTTAGCATATCCTAATAATTGTCTATGGTGAGGGTTAGGGATTTTACATGCCTCAATACCCAAATAACGTTAGAGTTTTGAAACTACTAGAATATTCTTTAAATTCCACATGTGAATAGCACCACATATATGAGTAATGGAAGCTAAATTGGCATCCACTTAGTTTAATGGTGGTCAATAAGATCGATGAAATTATGAGAGTACTTACTTCCCTATATAAAATTTCATTGGAATGATATTCATAGTATTGGAATGCTCTCAATGTGTTAAAAAAAATAGAGAGGTTGAGAGATATGATTAGAAAGTTTTAACCCCAAAAGTTACGATATAAAGCCTCAAATAGGCTCCAAAATATTCTAAACCCAAAATCACCAAAGCGGTACCTACCCATAAAATGGGTCTTACATACCTCACCCAAAACGCACCAAAACTAATGAAAAATTATATAATGAGATATTTAATATCCAAAATCACCATTTAAGGAGAATTTTGATCCTAAAAAACTTTTACTAAAGAAGGTGAAACACTTTTCCCTTTAACTTCTCCCTAGAGTACCATTTAGCCTTTCCTAGAAGTCATACTCTCAATTCAACCTACCAAAGTTCATATTGCCTTTATCTAGTTGGTTTATAATTTTACGTAAAAAGTTATCTTGTATTAACATTGCCCAAGAATTTTTTGCTAAGTCTTCTCTGGTAGGTAATAATTACTTACTAGTTTTTTGATCCAACATGAAAGGGTCATAGAGTTTCACATGTTCTAAATTCACCACTAAGTAAATCTGTATATATGGTGGTAGACTAAGTTTCTTGACATTATAACCCACCTTCTACAACATTTTAAAATATAAATCTTCTCCAACACTTCTCTAACTCTTCCTAAGCATCTAGTGGTAAGTTTTCTATGGTAGGTAATACTTACTTATTAGTTTCTTTGGTCAACATGGAAGGCCCATAAAGCTTCAAATTTTCCATATTCACTACTAAGTAAATTTGCGTATATGGTGCTATGAAAAGTTTTTTAACATTATCGCCCTCCTCCAACATTATAAAATGAACATACCATAGATTCTTGATATTCTTACAATGGCCATGCAAAATTTATATACTGTAACCACCTCCTCCCATACTTACCCAAATTCACTAATCCACTGGGGTAAATATGTGACAAAGAGTTACAATGACATGACTCAACCCACTTTCACTGGTCTGCCACAGTAAACATGAGATGAGTGCTACTATGACATGACTAAAAACCCTAATTATAGTTAAGGAAGTGGAATTGGCAAACTGAAACTTTCTTGATGCTCCTTAGGAGCTAAGAACCCCAGAAGCTCAAAACCAACTCCAGGTTCCCAAACCCTAAGTTAAAATTCTTTTTTAGTGACCTAGACTACTAGTTTCTTGCAAAAAAAGGAAATCCAACAACTGTAACCCTCCATTCGTATGGATAACCCTACCTCCTAGCGAATACAGTCTAAATTCCTTATTTATTTGCATGAGACCATGTAATTTGAGCCACTTTTTTAGGGCTAGGATCCAAACCTTTTCCCTGGACTTGATAGAAATTCCCAGAATGATAAAATACAACAAGACAAAGACATATATACAAAACTTAGTCAAGCACTTGACGTAACCAGGCATAACCATGATGGACATTCCATCAAAAACATTGTGAACATGTAATCTACAAGTTATAAATGCATATCGGAACATAATGGTCTCATACTTTTCTAAAAACCATCAAGAAGGTCTAATTCCCTCACATAATAGATGCAATAACATCTATTAGGTCATGCATTCAATAACCATTCATTCATCAATCAAAACATGTTAAGATCCATATCTAGAATATGTCATGAAACCATGATTATAACCAACATATAATCATAATAACAACAATATAGAGCAACCATCAAGACCACATCATAACAAGTATATTTACTCATTAAATACAAGAGGAGAAGAGTTATTATTAACATATGCAAAAGCCAACCAATTCAGCGACTTCCACATACCACTTGACCATAGATTGGGCTGAACCAAATCTTTCTTTTAGCCAATCATCCTCGTGCCATATTCCAAGCATGAACATGGGACTCATAACAAAAAATCCAGGGTTTCCTCAGGCTTTACCGCAGTCTCACCAAAACCGTTCAAGAGAATCCTAGGGCCAAAACCCTCATCTATATAACCAAACTTTACTGTAATCCCACCATTACTGGTCAACAGATAACTAGGCACTAAAAGAGCTTGGATGCCTCCATATTTCTTCACTAATACCTTGAGAAATTTTGTTGTCTCCACCCTCAAGCTTTACTGCAATCCTACCATTATTACTCAAGCGATTCCTACGCTTTTGGGAATTTTCTTGAGACCACCTTTCCTGGTTCCAAAACCATCTGATAATCCAAACCTAAACCACATGAAAGAACCCCATCACACCATGAATATTTGGAAATGGCATGGAAAATATGAAACCACTGTCACACTTGGAAAAACCCATGCCAATGAAAACAAGATAACGAAATACACACATGCATATACCGTGCATGCCAAAAATAGCAAGGAAATCATACATGCAACTCAATACCTGTAACTAATCCCACTATAGCTACTTGATCCAACTCTTCCTTGCTTGATCGTTTCTTTCCTTTTTATTTCTTATCCTTCTTTTGCCTTCCTTTCTCCAATGCTAGAGTGCTCCAAGAATTCTCGAAGTGTGCAAATGTATGAGAGAGAATAAAGAGAGAGGTCCAGCCCAAAACTGTCAAAAGGATGTGAACTGGTCCTCAGAAGACTTTTTATTATTGAGGCCTGTATTTTCTTTAATTTCCTCCTCACATGCAACCTTTGAAATTTTACCTTCCTTTTCTCCTATTTTCCATTATTTCATAAATAAAATATTGATTTATGCCACGTTTCATTTTCAAATCCTTTGCCCTTGCCTTTTCGTTTGGCCCCTATACTACTAGTCTAACCCCTTATTGTTATTAGTACAACCCCATTATTATATTGTTGTACCCATGTAATCTCCATATTGTTACTATTGTGCCTCATAGAAGCCCACTATTGTTATTATTGTGCCCTTACATTATTATTGTTATGTTTGGCTCTGATTATATTATGACTCCTTAGACTCCTATATATAGAAAGGAGTTCTTGTCATTTGTATCATTCAAGAATTGTTCATTTATGTAATAATAAAGGAGGTTTCCCCCTCGAAGAGGCTGAATTCTAAGGCGTTGATCTATCTTTTCTATCTTTTTGTGAGCTGGTTTCATAACATTTGGTATCAGAGCTTTGAATTCTAGGGTTTCGCTGCTCCAAATAGGTCATCGTGGAATTTGCGCTATAAATTTTGTTCTGCAATGTTTCAGATGCTACAAACAATATCCATTTGAGAGAAAATAACACTAAACCTTGGATCCGAATTTCAGAGTTTTTTGCGCTATATTTCCGGAGATATGATCTGAGGAAGTTGGTCTTTTTGCAGACTCTTGAATTACATTCCAAACAAGTGACCTAGGGAAAATTATCATAACTTTCTCTCTGAGCATCGGATTGAAATTTCATAAGAAGGTACAAATAGAGGATGGACTATAGTGGCTTGTATATATTTTTCAGAGCCAAAGGTCGAAACAAGAACACGTGGCACACCGTACAAGTTCGCTGTACTGAACTAGTCTATAATCGAGTCACTGTAGGAGATTTGACATAAATCTTCCTTGGAGAATCCAATTTTGATTAGACTAGTGGCATTGGAAAGAGAACACCGAGGGCTACTGTAGATCGTAATTTCAGAACTGGAAGAAATGAAATTATAGAGTTATAGTTGTTTCAAGATCAAACTCCTAAAGTCAAGAAAAGGTGATATGAGGAAGTTTGATGGCAAGGATCTGGTAAATTGGATACTTCAGATGGAGTAATATTTTGATCTACATGGTGTACCACTATTACAAAAGGTATGTATTGCATCTTCATATTTAGAACTGGATCAATTTTATGGTATAAAGGCCTTTGTTCTCATAAACAACTTGTTATGTGGTCAAAATTCATGGAGGAAATGATAGCACATTGTGAGGATACAAAGAGCAACACCTTCTATAGAGCAACACCACAACAATTGGAAAGAGTAAAAGGGCTTTGTGACATAGTGGAAAGTAAAATTATGGCAACAAGGAAGTCTACCCCTCACAACTATAAAGATGGAAGTGTTGTTTCTCCTAGCCTTCCACAACCTACAAGGTTACACCACAACAATTGGAAGAAAAAAGAGAAAAAGGGCTTTGTTACAATTGTGATAGCAAATGCACTAAAGGTCATAAGTGTGTTGAGAAGAAATTATTTTACATAGAGTATGAATAGGAGGAAGAAAAGGATCAAGAAACATCAAAAGAAGTGGATATACGATAGCACATTATGAGGATACAAAGAGCAACACCACAACAATTGGAAAGAGTAAAAGGGCTTTGTGACATAGTGGAAAGTAAAATTATGGCAACAAGGAAGTCTACCTCTCACAACTATAATAATGGAAGTGTTGTTCCTAGCCTTCAACAACCTACAAGGGTTACACCACAACAATTGGAAGAAAAAAGAGAAAAAGGGCTTTGTTACAATTGTGATAGCAAATGCACTAAAGGTCATAAGTGTGCTAAGAAGAATTATTTTACATAGAATATGAAGAGGAGGAAGGAAAGGATCAAGAAA
>APFE031578223.1:302481-362862 GCA_000404065.3 Pinus taeda
TTAGACTCCTATATATAGAAAGGAGGTCTTGTCATTTGTATCATCCAAGAATTGTTCATTTATGTAATGTAAAGGAGGTTGCCCCCTTGAAGAGGCTGAATTCTAAGGCATTGATCTATCTTTTCTATCTTTTAGTGAGCTAGTTTCATAACACTTTTCTATTGCCTTTTCCATTTTCCTCAGCCATAATAAACCAATGAACACACAATAGGATGTTTTTCCCAACATTCAACTTGGAATATGAGTCCCATGACCTTGGTATTATTTTTCCTTTATTAACTTTATTACATGAAATTTTAACCTAGGGCTATTACAGACCCCTCCCCCTTAAGGGAACACCATCCTCGGTGTTCAATGAAACCTCCAACGAACAAGACTTCTAAAAACCAAAACATACTACTTATGGATCTTTATGACTTAGGTCGATGTAGTATTTACAATGATCAACCTACTGAAATGAAAAAGCAACCATGACAAACATGACAACATAACAACCATACCTCTTATTTGATCTTTATAAAATTAGTCATTGTGGTATTTACAATTAAAACCATACATAAATATATACTTATACCAAAACCCATTTTCCTTAATTAGAAAACAATGAAGGATACATAGCCCACATCTAATCAACCATCTCCCTTGTAGCTTCATTAAGCCCAAAGTGCTTCCATTGCCCTTTAACTTACCCTATTTCTTGGTTCCAGATTATGAGCATCTTTCACAGCAATATGCATTGAGGTTCCAAATGGAATTGTCCTTCTGGATCCACCTGAAATATAGACCATTCAATCACATGATCAACATATTTCACATACTTGTTAAGAAATGGCACATGGAAAACATTATTGATTTTCATTGTCGGAGGCGGTGCAAGTGTGCAGGACACTAGTAAAATCCTCCCAAGATTATTGAAATGCCCACAATATCGAGGTGCCAACTTCGCACATGACCTAATCCTCAAGGAGCTCTTCTTAGTCTTGTTGTGTAAGTACACATGTTCCCTAAGTTGAAACTCCTTAAATACCCTATGTTGATATGCATAAATTTTCTATTTTTCTTGTGCCAGCTTTAGATTCTTCTTGATAACCTACATTTCTTGTTTCATCTCTTGCAACATGTTTGGTCCTATCAACGCCCTGTTCACTGGATCACTCAAGCTGATAGGACTATTAAAAGTCCACCCATAAAGTGCCTCAAACAAACTCATTGTCATTTGCTCTTGATACCCATTGTTTTACGCAAACCTTACTAATGGAAGCTACTCCTCTCACATCCTTTGTTGGTGCATAACATACAATCTCAAAAGTTCCTCCAGAATCCTATTGACCTTCTTTGTCTATCCATATATCCATGGATGATAAGTTGTGTTGAAGGAAAAATTTGTACCCAAAACTGCAAATAACTCCTAAAACATGGAAGTGAAATTGGCATCTTTGTCTGACATAATCTTCTTCGAAACACCATGCAACCTCACTATATCCTTGACGAATACCTAAGCTACCTCGCTAGCTGAATAAGTAGACTTAATTGGAATGAAATGTGCTACCTTGGTCAACCTGAGAACCACAACCATGATGAAATCATGCTGTCTATATGTCCTCAGAAAACCTGTAAGGAAGTCCATGGAAACAGCCTCCCATTTCCACTTTGGAATCAAAATCGATTGTATTAGACCACCTGTATGTTTACACTCTACTTTAACTTATTAATAATCCAATGATCTAGACACAAAATATACCATTTCCTTCTTCAGATTTAGCTAGTAGTAGAACTTATTCACCACTGTCAATGTCTTTTGATATCCTAGGTGACTTGAACATGGCTTAACTTGAAATTACCTCAAGATATGATTCTTGGGCTCACTGTTTTTTGACACATATCATATCCCTAAATATCACCAAACCATCTTACATAATATGATAATCCACATCCTAATCCCCTATACCCTATTGTTGTAACCTTTTCCTAAGCTCCTTATACCTATAATCGTACTGTCCTACCTGTATGATTCAATCTTGTAATTCCATCCCATAAGAACTCATAGCTACTATGTGGTTCATGTGTAATCTTCTACTAAGTGCATCTACAACCCTATTCTCTTTCCCTTAATTTACCTGATCTCAAATTTGAACTCACTAAGTGTGTCCAAGCGTCTAGCTTGCCTAAAATTAAGATTTTGTTGGTCAAATAAGTACCTAAGACCACTATGATCACTCATCAATAAAAACCTTCTACCAAGAAGATAGTGCCTCCATATCCTCAGTGCATGAATGATCGCTACCAATTCAAGATCATGTGTTACATAACTTTGGTCATGCTCATTCAGTTTCCTTGATTTGTAGCATACCACCTATCCCTCCCATATCAGGACTCCACCACATCCTTATTGGGTGTGGAGCCTGATTATCTTCCTTATTGTTCAGAGGATTTTTGGTTTCATACATGACAAATCCTTGTTCTTAATGGGGTGAAAATGCCACCCATATGATCACTGTCAAGGGGTCTAGGGGGGCGATGCCAATTTTTATGAGCACCCACCAAGCATGGGTTCAGGGTAGTTCCCTCGAAGCTAAAAATAGATGAAAAAATTCCTTGTAAAATATTGTACTTTAATAGTCAATCTGGGTCATTCATTAGGTGGATGATCTGATGGTAGAAGTTATGTTAATTTAGAGTTCTTTTTCCCTAGAAGGAAACCGTTGGTGTATATGAGGGAATTGTATTATGGTTGTGGATTATTATTCTAAGCGATAAAGAGAGAGGAGACTTTGTGAGAGTGAAGAAGATATTAAAGTGGATTTGTTGTAGGTTGAATCTCTTCATTTTTCAAGATAATATAAAAGGAAGGACTACTTGTTTCTCCGCATACTTAGCCTAAATTGGGTGAACCATGCATATCTGTGTCTCTCTTGTTTTATGTGTTTTTGTGTTTGTGTTCCCGCAATATTGTATGTGTTTCATTGTTCTGTTAATTATTTTTATAACAAATGATATCAGAGCCAAAGGTGTAATTGGTTTATAAACTCACAGGAGAGAAGGGTTCTTAGTTCGAGTGGGAGCAATGGCAGAGGATGGTAGGTTTAGGGTTGATAAATTTAACGGCCAAAGTTATCAGTTGTGGAACATTCAAATGGAAGATTATCTATATCAGAAATATTTGTACCTACCATTAAGCAGAAAATCAAAGAAGTCGACAAGTATAAGATGCAAAGAATGGAATCTTCTCAATAGAAAGGCACTAGGAACAATACTACTGTGTCCGGAAACATCTTTGGCATTCAACATTTCAAAGGATACAACAACAGAAGGTTTAATGATGCAAATGGACAAAATATATGAAAAACCCTCAACCTCAAATAACGTAATTCTTATGAAGCATCTATTTAATATGAATATGTTAGAAGGTTGATCTATTGCTAATCATTTAAATGAAATGATTACCAGTTAGTTAAGTTTTGTAAGGGAATTTTTTGATGATGAAGTTAGGGCTCTATTATTTATATCCTCATTTATAGAAACTTGGAATGGCCTAGTTATGGCTATTAGTAACTCTGTCTCTGGATCTAGTACTTTAAAGTTTGATGATGTTGTTGGTGCTATCCTTAGCAAGGAAATGTGAAGGAAACGATTAGGTGAGACATCAGGTAATGCTTTGATTGCAGAGACTAGCAGAAGAAAAATAGAAAGACTAAAGAGCCCAGGACATCGCAGTAGGTCAAGGAAAGGCATATCCAATTCTATAACGGGGATAGTGTGTTGGAAATGTAGGACGAAAGGACACCTAAAGAAAGAATATAAGTCTCGAAAGGGAAAAGAAGGAGATGGACATCAAGGTAACAATTCAGAAGTTAATGTAACAACTAATGTGTTGCAAGATGCTCTTCTTCTTTCATTAGAAAATATTGTTGATGCCTAGGTATTATATTCAGTGGCTTCATTCCATGCCACACATGATAGGAGAAATTTTCATGACTATGTTCAAGGTGATTTTGGACATGTTCATCTCAGTGATGATAAACCTTGTCAAATCATTAGAATGGGTAAAGTTTTTATAAAGAAACATAATGGAAACCAATGGCTATTAAAGGAGGTATGGCATGTTCCATATTTGAATAAAAATATAATTTCAATAAGGAAGTTGGGAGGTGAAGGCTATGTTACTACATTTACAAACAAAACCTAGAAGGTCACATAAGGAGCCCTGGTAATAGAAAAATGAGAAAAGGTTGGCACATTGTATTTATGAAATGGTATTTCTATTTTTGTTAATGCTTTAACCTCCATAAGAGAAGATATGGCACTCTCGCATCATAGGTTCATAAACATGAGTCAGAAGGGGATGTAGATTATTCACTCAAGCAATTTGTTTCCATGTTTGAAACATGTTGGTTTGGATTTCTATGAGAATTGTGTTTATGGAAAACAAAAGAGAGACAGATTTATTAGAGTTGGAAAGGAAAATAAGAATGTGAAATTAGAGCTTGTGCATACATATGTATGGGGAACTACTCAGGTATCATGTCTCAGTGGCTCTCACTATTATGTTACTTTTATTGATGGTGCAATTAGGAAAACCTAGATTTCTTATATTTAGAATAAATCATATGTATTTGACACGTTCAAGAAATGGAAAGCTCTGGTTGAGAATGAGACAAGAAAGAAGTTGAAGTTTCTTAGAATGGACAATGGAGGTGAAAAATGCAGCAAATAGTTTGATAACTAGTGTTCAATGAATGGAATTCAAAGAGAGAATACAGTTCTAGAAACACCACATGAAAATGGTGTGTCAGAAAGAATGAACAAGACAATCATGGAGCATGCAAGGTGCATAATATTGCATGCAGGATTTCCATTACAATTTCAGGAGTATTCTATATATATTATCATTTATATAATAAACAAAGGGCCTTAAGTTTACTTGGATGGTGGTATTCTAGAGGAGGCATGGACAAGGAAAAATTTAAACAACTCATTTTTAAAGAATTTCAGTTGTGAAGCCTTTATCCACATTAATAAAGAAATAGAACAAATCTTGAGGCACAATTAGAGAAATGTAATTTTATTGGATATGGTGTTAATGATTTTGGTTATTTCTTATATGATTATGAAAATCACAAAATCATTAAGAGTAGAGATGTCATATTCAATGAAACGGTCTTGTATAAGGATTAAATGTAGGGAAAGAAACGGTAAGAAAAAGAAAGAATACACAATGCTTGATGAGATGATAGAAAGAGTAAAGGTGTATGAAAATCATAATGATCAACAACCACAACAATAATAACAACCAAAATAGCAAAAATCACCTCAAACACTTGAAAGTGGTGTTAGAAGATCTATCAGGAAAAGTAGACCCCTTGAACAATACTCTCCTTCATTATATTATGTATTGTTGACTGATTATGGTGAAACAGAAACATATGAAGAAGTAATGTAGGTAGAAACCATAAATAAGTGAGAGAAATCCATGGAAGAAGAGATGGAAACCTTGATGCATAACCAAATTTGGGACTTAGTCAAGATTCTTGAAGGTAAAACAACATCGTAGAATAAATGGGTTTACATGTTGAAGGAAGAAGATGGAGGTAAACAGAGGTATAAGGCTAGAATTATGGTGAAGAGGTTTGCACAAAAGAAATATATAGACTTTGATAAAAAAAAATCTCCTCTTGTCACAAATGACTTCAATAAGAACTATTTTAAGTCTAATGGCAGCAAACGGTTTTCATATTTATCAGTTAGATGTAAATACGACTTTTCTCCATGGGGATTTGGAGGAAGAAATATACATGCAACAACCACAAGGGTATGAGGTCAAAGGAAAGGAAAAATTAGTGTGCAAATTGAAGAAGAGATTGTATGGATTAAAACAGGCTCCAAGGCAGTGGTATCTAAAATTTGACAGGTTTATGTCTAAACAAGGTTATACTAGATGTTACTATGACCATTGTGTTTATCTTAAGGAAAAATGATGGCAGCGATATTATATTTCTATTATATGTAGATGACACGATTGTTGCAAGAAATAAATGTGCTCAAAGGAAAATTAGAAAATTCATTTGCAATGAAGGATTTGGGTGCTGCAAAACAAATACTTGGTATGAGAATAAATAGAGACAGGAAAATCACAAATTAACATTTTCCCAAAGCGAGTACATAGAAAAGATGTTGGATATATTTAATATGCAAAATGAAAAACTAGTAAGCACACCTTTGGCTAACCATTTCAAACTAAATAAGGATATGTGTCACAAGACATAGGAAGAGATGGGTTATGTGTGTCAAGTTCCATATGCATTAGTAGTTGGAAGCTTAATGTATGTAATGGCCTGCACAAGGCCTGATATTGCATAGGCAGTGCTAGTTGTAAGCAAGTATATGAACAATCCATGAAAAGGGTATTGGATGATAGTGAAGTGGATTCTCAGGTATTTGAGGGGTACCACAAATCAAGCATTATGTTTTGGAGGTTCAAACATTTATCTACATGGATATGTTGATGCAGATATGGAAGGAGATAGAGATAACAAGAGGAGCACCACAAGTATGTGTTTATTCTAGGTGGAAAAACTGTTAGTTGTGTTTAAAAATTTCAAAACATAGTTTCACTTTCAACAATGGAAGCAGAGTATGTTGCTGCTACAAAGGCTAGTAAAGAAATGATTTAGTTAGAAAGGTTTATGGATGAAGTAGGCAAGAAGTTGGAGACAGGAAGGTTATATTGTGGCTCTCAACATGCCATTTATCTTGCAAATAACTCAACATTTCATTCCAAGACTAAACATATACAACTCGAGTACTATTTCATATAGTAAGTGTTGGAAGATGGACAGTTGAAGATCGAGAACATACACACCAGAAAAAATCTTGCAGATATGTTAAAAAAAGTTGTAACTAGGATAAATTGAAATTATTCTCAGTTTCAATTAGTGTTCAAGTATGATGATTAATATGAGAAACACCCAAGTCCAATTGGATTCATTATAAAACAAGTGAAGAAACGATGGATTTTATATAATCAGTCTCAAAGTGGGAGATTTTTGGGTGTGGAACCTGATTATCTTCTTGATTGTTAAGAGGTTTTTTGTTTAATTTCGTGATGGATCCATGTTCCTAACAAGGCATAAATAATTCTCGTATGATCATCATCAAGGGGGTCTAGGGTGGGCGATGCCAATTTTTATGAGCCCCCCTTAGGCTGGGTTCAGGGGCTGTGCCCCCGAAGCTAAAAATAGATGAAAAATTACCCTGTAAAATATTGTAATTTCATAGTCAATCTGCATTGTTCCTTAGGTAGATGATTTGACTATAGAAGCTATGTTAATTTAGGGTTTTGTCCCTATAAGGAAACCCTCAGTTTATATGAGGGAATTGTATTATGGTTGTGGATTATTATTCTGAGAAAGAAAGAGAGGGGAGACTATGTGAGAGCGAAAAGGAAATTACACTGAATTTATTTTAGGTTGTATCTCTTCATTTTGAATAGATAATATAAAAGGAAGGACTGGTTGTTTCTTCATGTGCTTTGCCCAAATAGGGTGAACCATGTATATATGCGTCTCTCTTGTTTTATGTGTTTTTGTGTTTGTGTTTATGCAATATTGTATGTGTTTCATTGCTTCATTAATTATTTTTCTAACAATCCTCTCTTGCAAGAATCTGTACACACCACAAACTCTTTATCCGAATCTGAAACCCTGAGAACTAGAGTAGTTGTCAACAACTGCTTCAACTACTCAAAACTTGCTCCACATTCCTCTGGCATTGAAATTTCTTTCCTTTCCTATGCAATGATGTGATAGGATAGGAAATTTGTGAGAAGTTCCTCATGAACCTCATGTAGTAACCATTAACCCCATGAATGATCTGGCCTCTCCACATTCCTAGGAGCTGCCCATTCCATGATACTTCTAATATTTTCCATATCAACTGCTATGCCTTCCTTGGAAAAAACATGTCCCAAGTAATGTACCTGTGTCTAAAATAAATTACATTTACCTAGCTTGGCATACAACTTATGCTCTCTTAGAAATATCAATACTTCTTCCAAGTGTTCGACATGCTCTTACTCATTCTTAGAATATATCAATATATCATCAATGAATACAATCACAAACTTGTTTGGATAAGGATGCAACACAATATTCATCAAACATATGCATGTAGCTAGAGCATTAGTCAAACCAACAGGACCCATAATAAAATCATAATGCCCATAACTAGTCCAAAAGGTAGTCTTGTAAATTTCCTCTTATTTAATGCGTACCTAATGATATCATGATCTCAAGTCAATCTTAGAGAAATTGTTGCTCCTTTCAACTGGTCAAACAATTCATCGATTGTTGGCAACATATACTTGTTCTTGATGGTTATATTTTTCATCTTCTTGTAATCGATACACAACCTAAGAGTGCCATCCTTCTTCTTCGTGAACAAAACTGGTGCATTCCAAGGTGACGCACTTGGCCTAATGTATTCCTTTCCAATATTTTCCTTGAGCTTCAATTTTAATTCCACTAACTTTGGTGTGCTCATACTATAAGGTGCCTTTGATTCTAGTGTTGCTCTTGGTAATAAATCAATATAAAATTCCACTTCCCTGTGAAGCGGTAACTCTGAAATCTCTAGTGGGAACACATCCTAAAACTGCTATAAAATTGGGTACCTCTTGAAGACTTCTGCATCCTCAACATCCTTACCTTTATCATTGGAAATATGCACTACAAATAATACACACCCTTTCCTGTGACTGTTTTTTTGCATAGCCATAACCATTCTAACTGATGTTGTCTTCTTCTTACCCTGCAAGATTCTTTGTTCTCCATTGTCATCCAGGAACTCAATATCCTTGTCATGACAATCAACTTTGGTCCTTTGAAGTTACAACCAATCCATACCTAGAAGCATATTGTATGATCCCAACCAAAGTAATTCAGTTGTGTTGATGTAGGCATATCATTCAACTCAAATGTGCAAGATCTTACCTAGTGATGGACTCATTTCTTAGTACCCATAGAAAATTCACTAACCAAGAATTTGCATGCAATTCTTGTCTCAAACCACACTTATCCACTAGGTGAGGATTAGCATAACTAGAATTAGATCCAGTTTCAATCAAAATAGAAACAAATTGATCACAAAACTTACCATCCATCTTGATAATAGTTTCCTGGTGATCCACATGCTTTGTATCCAATGTTGCATAGATCTGAGGAATTATTTGCCCAACATCCCCAACATATGCACCTCCTAAGCACTCTAGATCTAAGGCCTACGACCCTGATACAATGGAAAACACTTCTTGATATGCTCATTGCCACCTATCCAACACTGCAACTATCCCTTACCATCACCTTTATTCCACTTCCATCAAGGATGTGACCCATGTCCCTTTCCAACTGCATTAAACTTCTTATAAGGAACAAAATTATCTTTCTCAACTGCATCGTGAGGCCTTGTTCTATTCGGTGGTCATTTACCTTTGGTATTTTCATTCCCTTTCCAAACTTTCTTAGATTTTGTCTTACGTTGTGATTGCTCATAACAGTAATTCAACTTCCCTGTGACTTCTTCCAGCAACTGAGGCTCATTATACTCAATCCAATCCTTAAATTATAATGGTAATCCACTAAAAAATCTATAAAACTTATCCTTCTTATCTTTATGATATGGTATATACCTCAGCAATGCCAAGAAATTAGTCATGTACTCATCATCTATCATCGATCCCATATTTATCTCATAGAATGCCTTGAACTTACTGTC
The DNA here is from genome assembly GCA_000404065.3 of Pinus taeda. Lineage (NCBI taxonomy): Eukaryota > Viridiplantae > Streptophyta > Pinopsida > Pinales > Pinaceae > Pinus > Pinus taeda. Next base: position 312,250 of record APFE031578223.1, read on the forward strand.
ATAGTACCTCTCTGACAAGTACTTCTTCCTGAAAAGTCTCTTGAACTCATGCGAACTCAAATCCTATATATTGAGGTCTCTGACCCACTTCAAATATTCCCGCCAGATGTCTACTTTCCCTTTAAGACTTAATATAACTATCTTGGCCTTCATGTTCTTTATGTAGTCATGCAGCTCAAAGAACTTCCTTATTCGAGGAAACCATGCCTCTACATCCTTGACTTCTTCAACTCTCCATAAAATGTAGGTGTATTTTCTCTCTTGAACTCATTTGGAAAATATCCCATGTCACTCCTCCTGTAGGGATGATAATGATGATAACCATGATATATGTCGAAACTAGAGCTAGAGTAGAATCCATGTTTGTTGTCTCTCCTATTAGAAGTATCCAAGAAACTACCATCTCTGACGGTATCATCCTCCCCATTAGTACTGTCATCCTGTCTGTTAGCGTCAGTATCTGCATACTTCCATCAGGGATCAAAATTTTCTCTTTGCATTTTCATTTTAGCGGTCCCATACTAAAATTTTGCATCATTCTATTAGGTCATGTCAAATTGATCCACTGATGGTTGTCCTCTCTTCTGAAAATCTAATGTTTTCCCTCATAGAGTATACTTGCTGACCCTTCTTCAGGTTGTCTTCAGTTATGGTTTCATGGTCGATTTTCAATCATCATTTCATTAAGTCATTGGGCATGTTTTCATTAGGTCTTAGGGTTTCATCACCAAGGTCAAGAGCCTGATTTTAAAGTATAAATAAAGGTTAACGAGGGTATGAGGATGATCAATAAATCAAACATGATGGCTTGTAAGTCATAGTTACCGATTTTTTTTTTTTTTAACCTAATGTAATTTTCACCTCAAAAACATGTTTTTGAGGTGAAAACAAAGTATTTTGCGTTTATTTGTATCTCTTATGTAATTTTAAGTCACTATATGTAATAAATTATCCCAAATGCACTAGAGCATCTCTCCTTGCTACAAGACAAAGAACCACTGCAAAAATCAAGTCAAGATGAGCATTTATTCACCTGCAAAGACACAAAGAAGAAAAGGCATTAAAAACAGAGTTTTGAAGAAGAACAAGAAACATTAGAAAGTGGGTTTTTCAAGTGAAAAATCAAAATCTACTCCTATTTAAGCTCGTACATTTCATTTTCAAATTCATTATCCTCATTTGCCAAGCAAGGAGTCAAAAAATGAGAAGAAGAGGCAAGCTTGAGTGAGTTTTGGGTGAAAGAAGCTTAGCGTTGTGCTTCTCAAGACCGGTGCTGCGCTTCTAGAGCAGTGGAGCAATGGCATTATGTGTTGGCAGAGTGGTGCTATGCTTCTGGGTCAAGCAGGTCAGTGCTGTGCATTGAGCCCAGTGCTGCGCGTTTGGAAAATTTCCACAGTGCAATTTTAAATTGGCGTTGTGCTTCTATGGTGGCACTGCGCATTGTGTAGGAGGTCTAGAAAACCCTCAAACTCTCAAGTAAACTTCAAATTTCTCTCCATGCATCATTTCAAGTAAGTTGACATCCCTCACTTTAGTTTTGGTTTGCAAATAAAACTTACAAGCATCATTTTCCATGTTAAAAATGAAATCCTAAAATCTCCCTAATGATTCGTAAAATCCTAAACCCTCACTGTTCATCCTACCACCTATCCCTACAACTCTAAATTCCCCTATCCCTATTTCCATATCCCCTTATCCCTATTCCATATAATTATATCCATTTATCCCTCTTTCCCAAGGGAAAATTCTCAAGCAAAACAAGCCCTCCCTCTCATTTCCTACTCCCTCATTCATTTCTAGCCCATAAAATCATTTCCCACCCCCTCACTCCTAAAACACTCTCACTCATTCCCTTCATACAACCTCCAGCCTTGCAAACATGGACCAAGAAGATTGAAACTATGAGGAGGAGAACACAAGTAGTGACACCTCAGCAGATAGAGCCAAGCAACAAAGAAAGCCACACAAGGGAGGCAGGATCAACGGAGAAGAGCCATCAAACCTTAAGGAATTGTAGGCCTCTCAGTTGGCTGTCACATGTTTCAGAGATCTTGGCTGCTCTGAGTTCTGTGAGCAGGTAGAGAGAGTTCAATACCACCTGGAGCTCACTATACTTTTTGTAGCCCATCTTCAGAACAACAGGGTGACTCTTGCAAGGGTAACATTCACAATTTCACCCTCCATCATTTCAGATGAAACCACGATTCCTAATGTAGGGGAGAAGTGGTTCAAGTTCCAGGACCTGGATGAGCACTATTATGAGCCTTATATCAAACCCGGTATAGAAATGAGGTGAAGAGACTATTTCCTTTCAGATTTCTTGAAAACAAGTATGTCCCCATGATGAAAATCATCATGAAGTATTTCACTTGTGAGGGCAGGTTCTCCAAGCTGTACACTTATCACATCAGGCTCCTCATGCATTTTTACCAAGGTGAGGATGTTAAACCTCCCTTACTTCTTGTTCAGGAATATTGAGAAGATGGCTCATATTGTCCAGAAGAAACCATACCCTCAGCAGATGAGCAATCTTTATCATCACTCCCTGATCAAGATCATTGTGCTTCATCATCTCAGTCTCCTAAACATCTCTTGGGAGACCTTTATTTCTCATGACATTTTCAGGGGTCCTCAAATTCCTCCATCAGTGTCTCAATAAGCAGGAGGACCTTCTAGTAGTGCCCAAGTGAAAATAGAGGAAGAGGCCAAGGAGACTAGAACTACTGAGGTGCTCGTTTACATGACATATTAGAGGGGCACAAGGAGACTATTTGGAGCTGATAGGCAAGTGTTTTCTCCATGGGATGTGGAAGGGGCCTTGCTTTCTTCATTAGCCCATAGGCAAATGCTAGCTCCATAGGATGTGGAAGGGGCTTTGCCTTCTTCATCGACACAATAAGTACAGGTGTAGTAGTTGCACAAAGGGAAGGAAAAGATGCCAGATGATGATGAGGAGAAGGAAAGAGACTTCGACTTGATAGAGCATGATGAGCCGGATCAGCATTACTCTCATCATGGCAGGGAAATCATTGAATTAGAGGCCCAGGATAAAGAAACAATAAAGGACATTATCATACGGGAAAGGGAGGCTCAATTACAGGCTCTGATGGACAATTTAGAGAGGGCCAAGTATGTCATTACATATTTTGAGCAAGAAAACAAGGAGTTGAGTGATAAACAAGTCCTCATGGAGCTGGAAGTGCTCAAGGTAAAACGACAAAGTGGCAAAGAGATACAAGTCACTTTGACTCCTATTGAGCAAGAAATTGAAGATGATAGAGAGACTTGGCTTGAGAGAGTCAGCTTTAACCTTGAGAAGCTGCTACAGAAGTCGAAAAGAGATAATCAGATGATCAGACACATGGCCTATCATTGCAAGACCCGAAACAAGATTTGCAACATGAGGGTCAGAAAGATGAAAGCTAGGCTAAGGTGGGATTTGAAAGGAAAAAAGGAGGAAGATAGGCTTAGGATGCTATCTGAAGCTTCCTTGTCTCATCAAAGAACTTTATGATGGTGTTCCTCACCAATTTTGGGCAAGTTTTGAAGAAATTTTGTCATCTGCAAATTGTGGAATTTTATACACAGAAAAACTACCTCGCTGTTCCTAGGGGCACCCAATGAAGAAATGGTTTGCATTTTTGGATTCAGAGCGATGAGGACATGCACCCTAGAAAGTTTCAAAGTTTTTGGGGCAGAACTGGTCCACCAAAAGATCAACAACACCCTAAAAATGACCTTTCTGCCACTTTTTGGACACACAGAAGTAGTCTTGGGAGAATCAAGTTTTTAGGGGTCAACTAAGCTCCAAATGAAGAAATTCTTGGTTTTTTGGAAATTAGACTTGCAAAAATTTCCAAGTAGCTATCATGGGAAGAATTTGGATGCCGAGAAGGCCTCCAAAAGGGACCTAAAAGTGGCAGTGTGTGTTGGGCCAATGGCATTGTGCATAGGGCAGTTTTGCTTAGGATGGCTATTTTTCCAGTTTTTTCACTGTGATCATGGATTCTCTCTCATGGAGGTTGTTTCACCATTGTAAATGATGACTGGTCATGTAATTATGATAGATAAATAGTAATAGAAGGTACATTCATTGCTTTAGAAGTTAGTTTGACCGCAAATGAATCAATTTTTCACTTTTAGAGGAAATTTGTTGAGATGCCTATATTCTTATTTCTTGTTCAGTATGAGTTAGATTAGCTCCTCATCTTAGGGACTCGACCCCTAGGGATGGGAGGAGGTTGAATACTTGTCTATATCTTCTTCTTCTTTCTCTTTGTAGAGGGTTGGACTCAGCTGGATGCTCAAACCTTGATTGTACACCATTTGTAAGCAGTTTAGCAGGAGATTAATAAGAATTGCAGTTATTTTTATGGATCCCTATGGTATGGAGTTTTAGTACAGTTTCTCCTTCTGTGATTATATTTTAATATGTTTTATGTATGCCATTAATCATTTCATTGCTTCTAGTTTAATGTTTTCAAGTTTGATAGGCATAATTCATTGCATCAGTGCTTTGCCTTGGGAATCCATTCACCATTTCATGTTTTTTGCAGTCCTGGAAGGATCCATAGTTTTCACATGCCCTTCTTAGCTTCTAACCAGTCTTAAAAATCTCACCTCATCAAGCCCTAGAGTGCTAAATCCTATGAATACCTTGCCCCATTGAACACCCTCCAATTCTGACCTAGTTTCCTAGACCTAAACTTTCCAACTCCTCCTGGTCCAGTAAAACCCCTTAAAAATATAATCAAAAATTTCATGCTACTATACCTAGCCTAACATCCTTTTCCTGATCCAGTCATATTGGCTGAGATCCTTATGGAGAAATCCCTCTCCCGGCCTAGTAGGGCTAGCTACTTGGCTAAGCATGGTTTGTGGTTACCCTGGCATTGCCTTCCTTTAGCCTGAGGTTCAATTCAGGTGATAATACTGTCCATAATTGATCCATGTCTCTGCAAGTATGAAAAAATATGAAGGATAACTAGATTGACCTCTCTTGCTTCTCTTGTGCCTTAGCAAGTATCTCTTGTGACTGAATGATTCTATCATTATTTACTTACAACTTCTTATTTCTACCTTCGAACTTCTCAATGTGTTTGATATGTCTAGAGAGTACTCATCTCTTGGCTACTCATTTTATCTATAAGGGGAGTCTCATGAATTGTAATTCACCAATTCGCTAGTCATCTTTGATCTTATTCTTCCTTCAAACATACCATGTTAGCTAAACCAAAATATAAAGATAATCCACATACCTTAGTGAAGTTCAAGAGAGGCTATATCATTTTCAAAGTTAGCCTAGATTACCATGATACATGTATATATAAATAATCACATCAATATACCAACATCATGCATCACAATACAAACTCAATGCCATGACCTCATGCACTACAACCATGACCATGGCATACATGCATAAAAACCATATAGAAATTTGACATGCATAGCGAATACATATACAAATGTAAGGCATGCATAAAAACGAATTATTCCCATCCACTCCAATTATTGAACCATGCTTTGATACCAATTTGTAACCACCTTCTCTCACACTTACCCAAGTTCACCAGTCCACCAAAGTAAATATGTGATAAAGAGTTACCATGACATGAATCAATCCAATTTCACTAGTATGCCAGGGTAAACATGATATGAGAGTTACTATGATATGACTCAACCTCCTAAGTACAATTAGAAAAGTAGATTGACAATATGAAACTTTACTGACCCTCCTGAGGAGCTATAGGAACCCCAAAAGCTAAACAACCACTCCGGGTGCCCAAACCCTAAGTTAAATTTCCTTTTTAGTGACCTTGACTACCAATCACTTGCATAAAAATGAAATCCAATGACTGTAACCAGTCACACGAATAACTCTACCTCCCAAGAATTACAGTCTAAATTCCCCATTTTTCTGCATGCGACCCTGGAATGTGAGCCACTTTTTCTGGGCTAGGATCTAGACCTTTGCCAAAAACTTGATATAACTTCCCAAAATGATAAAATACATCAAGAAAAATATAGATATACATAACTTAGTCAAGAACTTGACGTAACTAGGCCTAACCATGACATACATTCTCTCAAACACATTGTGAATATGTAATCTATAGGTTAAAAAAGAATATATGAACATAGGGGTCTCATACTTATCTAAAAATCATCAAGAAGGTCTAATGCCCTCTCATAATAGCTGAAATGGCATCTATTATGTCATCCATTCAATAACCATTCATTCATCAATAAAAAAATGTTAAGATCCATAGCTACAATCTTTCATGAAACCATGCTTATTGTTGGCTTGAGGGGTCTTGACCCAGGTTTAGAGTTAGTTGCGCTAACCAATAAAACCCTAAAATGCTGGCCCTTTCAAAAATAACCTACATAGTGCAGGCTACAGTCTCACCCGAAGCAATATTGGGGGATGAAAGAACCATGTTTATGCATCCAGAGGTCTATGTGATGGGTTCTTGTGGCTTCTAGGGCTTATTTCTAACCTTTGCGAACCCTAACCCTTAAAATACAGATAATTGTAGCAACTTGTAGAAATAGAATATAATCCTTCATGAAGCACTTTAAGCATTCATAACATCAATTAGATGATAATATCTACTAATTTCGCGTATTAATTAAACAATTCTTTATATGAATTCAGATATAGAAATTGCATAAGTAAATACAAGCACACAAACACATAATTATGGCTCCAAAACAATATTTATTAGATGTATTCATTTCTATTACAGAATCTTATTCCCTGCGCAAACAATTGCAGGGGCCTATGCACTCAGCCTGTGGACTTACCAAGGTCTCCGTGCACACAGTTGCAGGAGCCTTCCCCTTCGCTTAAATATAGGAAATAAAATTTCCTGTCTCAGACTACTTGCCCATACAATGATATTCAATTCTTGACTGATTTCCTATGATTGGCTAAGAATTCTTTATATAGCTCTTTCCATTACAATACCATGGTTTGTGAACCATGGGCGGGTCATAAAGCATCCTATTTTCTAACAAACTAAGGTACTAAAGTCCCTTTGAATCATATAACCTTCATGCTCCATTCCATCAAAATGTGGAGACTTTACAAAATTAGTTACAAAATTTACCCCAGGGGACCCTGTCCTAACAGGCCCCCAACATAATTTGGTGACTCATCCTCAAGTCACTCTACTAGTGGCACCTCGATCTTTGCCTATAGCTCATTGAACTCAATCTTCAAAACCTATAGGTGTGTTTTTCCCTGTGTAGCATCTTGTTGCACTTTGTTGGCCAAATTTTCAATAGTTGGGCCTTCAACTGAAAGGCCCATGTACTTTTCCTTTCTAACTATTGGGCAGTGTGGTTTAAAGTACCATACCTCGCAGTTGCCTAGAGTACTAAGACTATCCCACAATCATATATTCATTGCACAGGGGCTAGATCACCTCTATACAACTTCAATCAACTTCCACTGACCTTTCCCAGAAATAATTCCCCATTCAGCTTCATGAGTTGCACTATGCCCCCATCTGTAATTTCCTTAAAAAACATAAGGTCCTAGCCAATGCATTTGAATTTTTTCGAGGAATTTTTTAAACTTACTATCATAAAGCAACACTAAGTCATCATTCTTAAAGGTGCATTTTTTTATATGGCAGTCGTGCCAAGATTTTTCACAGTCCTTCTGCACCTGTTGATGAAATCCTACCAAGAAGCGATCCTCTTCCAACTCAACGAGTTGTGCAAGTTGTTCCTCCATGGTATCGTGATTAGCCATATCTGTAACTGTTGCAATCTGCAAACTTGGCACAATATGTTCCAAGTGAATTATAGCTTCCTACCCATACACCAATCTGAATGGGGTTTCGCTTGTCAACTTCTTGCAAGTAGTCCTATATGCCCAAAGGACCGTTGGTATGAACACATCCTAGTCATTCCTCTTCACTTTGCAAATATTTTTCAAATCGCTCTCCATAATTTTGTTGAAGGCTTCTATTATGACATTCACTTGAGGATGATAAGGCATATGTTTTTTATGATATACATGGAATTCCTCAAGTAGCGCAACAATTGTTTCATTCAAGAAGTGCGTTCCCATATCACTCATTAAAATATATAGGGAAAATGAACCGAAACAAAATATACTCAAAGATAAACTTCATGGCGGTAGCAATGCTACAATATTTTACAGGTTGTGCCTCCACCCACCTGGTCAAGTATTCAGTCGCGGTAATGATATACCTAGCCCCTGATTTCTTCCCCAATGGATGTATTGGTCTCACAAAGTCTATTTCCAACTTATCAAACACCTACAACGTCACTTATGGATGAAATGGAAAGTAATATCTTCGTGATAGTATCCCCACCCTCTAACAGACATCACACTCCATGCAATAAGTTTTGGAGTCCTTATGCACAGTCGGCCACCAAAGTCCTTATGCAGTTGCTCTTCCTGCATAATGTCCTCCCGCTACTCCTTCATGTGACTTTGCAAGGATACTTGGCTGATCATAGTCTAGGATATATATATGAAAAATTTCATCAGAGCCCATATTGTATAAGTGTCTGTCGAATATGATTTTGGAGTTGTACCTTTGGACAAAAATAGAATTATATTTGTGAAGTGATCATCTGTGACATGAACAATGAAGAGTTGTGCATTAGGAAACCATTCCTCCAAATTTGTAGGCTCGTCACCATTCTCAATCCATGAGAGGTGATCTAGACCAGCATTCACACACCCTGGCTTCACAATTACTTCGAAATCATATTCTTGGAACAACAACAACCATCTACAAATCCTCCACCCCAACATAGGGTTGTTGACCAAGTATTTTAGAGTAGAATTATTTGTATACATGTTGAAGTGTGCACCCAATAGATAGTGCCTTAATTTCTACAATGCATACACCATTGCTAACCCTTCTCACTCTGTGTTTGAATAGGTCTTTTCCACCTTTGACAATTTTCTACTTGCAAATGCTATTGGATGGTCAATATCTCCTTCGCCTAGTTGGGTCAGCACATCTCCTAGCGTGATATAGGAAGCATCTACATGAATGTGGAACTCCTTCTAGTTGGGGAACACTAAAATGGGCATGGTGACCATTTTCTCCTTCAAAATGTCCAAACTCTTCTAGAACTCCTTGTCCCAGAAAAATGTCGCATATTTTTTCAACAATTTCTCCATGGCACAGTGATTTGTGCATATGCTTTGATGAACTTCCTTAATACCCTTTATGTCCCAACGTTGCGTGCCCCTATTTAAAATTCTTTGGGGCCTCGAAATTAATGATTACTACAATCTTGGCGGGGTCTACCATAAATCCCTGCTTGCAAACCACATGGCCCAAGAGCATCTCATAAGGTACGAATAATATACATTTGTTCAAGTTAAGGGGTATCTGATGTTTTCGACGGGTTTCCAACATGAGGTGCAGACTAAAAACATGGTGCTTTACCAATCCAAACACTGTCCAGTCATCAAACTAGAGCTTCGAAAATTTATGGATAAACTCCTTGAAGGCCACAATTAAAACTTGTGAGAATATTGTAGGCACATTTTTTTACACAAAAGGCATCAATGTATATTGGAAAGAACCCCACTCAATTGCGAAGGTGGTTTTAATCTGATCCTCCAGCACGATCTTGATCTGATCATACCCTGAAAATCCATCTGTGAATGAATATGCCTCCTATCCTCCAAGATTCTCTGGGACCTCATCTATGAATGGCATAGACAATGGATCATGGACACATGCCTCATTCAACTTCCTTAGGTCTACGCATATGCAAATTTCACCCTCTGTATTCTTTTCTTGAACCACCATAGGACTAACCCAATTTGATTCCTCCATAGGTTCAATGATCCTAGCTTCAAGCATCTTATCGAATTCCTTGTGCACCTTTTCCTTATACTTGGGATTTAATTGGTAAGGGCACTACTTTACTTTCTTCACATTTGGCTTCAAAGTGATCTTCATGACACCCAAATCTCCTACTATGCCTTTTAGATCAGAGAACGTGGTGGGAAACAAGTCTTGGTACTCTCGCAATAGCTCCGTGACCTTATCTACTGTATCTTCATCCCAATTATCTCCTATGTTCATGAACTTTGGCTGTGCTTCCGATCCAATATTCACCCACTTGGTCTTTAAAGGCTTTGATATATCAGGGATCTATGCCTTAGGCCCCTCGACTTCGCACTGTCCTTTAGACCCAGGAATGTGGATGTTCTTTGGATCTTCCTCGCCATCTTCCATAGTCACATTGTAGCATTCGAATGCATGGTGTAGCTGCGTACCCCAATATGGTTGTACCCATTCAACCAGTTCTTTAGGCATTTTGAATATTACAACCTTAATCTCCTTGTTAGCATTATGATGCATGTGTTGTACTTGATGGCAACCCACTTGTAGCAGAACAAGTATATGGCAACTAGATGAATCTATAGGATAGATCAGAGGTGACATAATGATGGAGGAGAATAATGGTCAAAGGTTTGATACAGGGATATTGTTAGTGTGTGTTGTCCTTGATATTTGATGAATGAACTAATTGATAAAAGTATAAACATGATGTGACAAAATACATGGCAGTTGTGTTTATATATGTGACAAAATGTAGGGAAGTTCAAAGAAACTAGTTCAAAACTGATGTATGATGGAAGATCACATTATAACAGGTCAATTTAGAGGTAACAAGGCAATGGTATAGAAGAACATGATGTTGGAACGAAGGACTATAGATCAGAATCAAGAAGTTGAAGAAAAAGGATGTTTTCAAGTATGTTAAGTTGTATACGTGGGTTCACTGTACAAAAAGAGTGTATACATGAGGGTTCACTGTACAAAAAGAGTGTATACGTATGCATGCACTTTCACAAGACGAAAAAAATGTATGGGATGGAACATTAAGGAAATTAAGGTGAAAGAATAGCAAGGGTTAATACCATGATATTAGCCCACAATGTTGAGTGGAGTAACGGTTTTTTGATCCCATCTAAGAATATCACATGTTCTAAGTGTTTTTTTGGTTCGAGGTATTGAGAAAGGATAAAACTATACAAGGAGGAGAAGATCAAAGGGTTAAGTACACAAGTAATGAATATCTTATGAAGTGTTAGATCAAAACAAATTATGCATGTTATGGGTTTCTGATGCTTTGCTTGATTTGGACTAAGTATGCACCTGAATGCTTGATGATGGATGGGATCTAATGATGGATCAGGATCATAATGACTTATCATTATGAGATTTGATAATGGATAGGCTAGATATGAGTGTTAACAAATGTTTTGTGCTTTAAATGCTATGATATGGGAGTATTTGAAGATTGGAATAGCTATGAAGTTATAAGTTTTTATTTGCAGATCTGTATGTTGTTTTGCCTTAGTGAAGGCACATATACATGCAGGTTTGACACTTCCAAGTAGCGTATGCAAAAGAAAATCTTGTTGTTCAAATATGATTGATATATCTGATTATTGTTGTTGTTTTACTCATGTTTGTCAATGATGTATTCATAGATCTGAAAGTAGAATTGAATGCATAAGGAGATTGAGTCTGATTGATTGAATGATTAAGTGAGAAGGGTGATCTTTGCTGTTGTCTATTAGACATCTATAATTTGACAGTAGATATTCAAATTGTTATTGGTTGGTATAATTTTGATTCAGTAATTTTGGAGGTATACACAGGTTTTGTTAAAGGAAGTAGCATATACACACAGGTTGGCTTCATTGAAGTAGAGTATATATATTCTGACACATGATTTTTGAGGTTACAATTGGCTCTGGTTGTTGATGCAGTGTTCTATGTTCAAATTTGGGCACTGGTTACAGTGATCTGTCTGTTCCAGTTGATTGGTTTAATTTTGATTAAGGTTTGAATGAATGGTTGATTCAGTTATGTCAGAGGTTTCAGTGATTGATTAATTCAGTGATGGTTGATTTAGAAATTGATGGTTGGGCTTTCGTTATATTAGAGATTGATGATTGGGTTTCAATGATTGATTGATGCAGATGTATTGCAGTAGTGATTTATTTTGAGCTTCAATGTTACTAATGGGTCCAGTGTGAAAATTTGATGAAATGTGGCCTTCATATTGTGTTGTTGTGTACCAGGAGTATCTAGTCTAAAAATTTATGAAATGTGGTCCCTAGAGGATACTGAGTGTTCGAGCCTTCAGTGAGGAAGTCGAAGCTTCCTGCTAGTAGTGGCTAGTGATTTGATGAGGGAGTTGGAACTCCCTTCTAGTAGCATCTAGAGAATGTGTGAAGGTTGTAGCCTTCTGTGTGCCAGCGCCTACATACTAGTGAACATATCATCTAGTACAAGAGCTAGGGGGTTGTTGCTCTTTTCTAGTAGAAGCTCAAGAATGATAGAAGGTTGTAGCCTTCTACATGTGGGTGCCTACATACTGGTATGAGTCTACACTAGTACAAGATTGTAAACAACTTATTATTTATATTAAAAAGATGACAGAGACAATAACAGCAGGTGGTTGTTCTCTCGCATTGGGTTTCCACCTAAAATCTTGATGTTCATGTGTGTTTCTTATGTGTCATGGTTTATTCTGTTATCATTGAACATTGTTATTGTTTAATGTTTATTAAAGTACTGATGCAGTGGTTAGATATCAACATATGATGAATTAACTGAATCACAAGTTCATTGGATATACGCTAGTTTCATTAAGAACAATTGCATGCACATGTGAGTTCCCTTCACTGAAGTAGCATATATAAATGTGATTATGAAATGGGAAAAGTTGTTGATTTGTAAATACTGATTCACTGCCCCTCTTAGTATTATTCCCAACAATTGGTGTCATAGCAGGTCCTTTGGTAGAAGCTTGATTGCTTGAAGGAGATCCGTAGAAACAATGGGAAAGAAGCTAAAGAAGAAAACGCCTCAGAAGAATAAGATATCTCAAAGGAACAATAACAGTGGGAGAGACGATTGGCTATTATGTGGAAGGAACTCTTCAGATTCAGAATCACCTCAGAATGAAGATGAACAAGCAAAAGAATTATCAGGTACATTTGTTGTCCTCTGGTGATACATTTCTTTGTTCATTTGAAGATAATGAATGTGACAACAAAACAACTGAATTTTATCTTATGGGTGAAAGTGAAAGAAATATAGAGGCAAAAGTGAAAAGGCTCACAGACAAAATTAGATATCAACAATATTTGTTGGAAAAAAGGGAGTGTACCTACAAAGAAGAGATTACAAGGTTAAAAGCTCAATTAGAGGAAGGAAACAAAGTTGGTACAAGGAAAAGGAAGATCAAAGTCAAAGACTACAGGATGAAGTGACATCATTGAGAAATGAAGCAAATGAAAAGGATACAATAATCAAGAAACTTAAAGATAGATCCAGTTACTATGAAAGTCTTGAAGTTGAGGTTGTCTCTCTAAAATAAGATCTTGAAAATTCAAATAAGCAGAATGAAGAACTACCTCAAGCAGATGAAGAACAAGAAAATGAGATTCTTAAATTAAGACAAGTGGAAGAAGGAAGAAAGGTTGAAGAAATCATGAGCAAGCAATATCTAGAAAAGGAAGATAAATGTGAAGTTGAGGTAAATATCTTAAAAGGTAAATTAGAAGAAAATGATAAACTGTTACAATTTCAAGATAGTACTAAGATTTTGGATAATATTCTTAGTAGTCAAAGGTATCCCATCATCAAATCTGGTCTTGGTTTTCATGAAATTGTTGAAGGTTTATCTAGCTTACAAGATGAGGCAAGTAACTCTAATGCAAAATTTGAAATTCTCATCAAGGAGATAAGACATAAATCCCATCAACATCCAAGGAAAGAAAGACTTCAAAGAAAATCATTTACTCCTAACTATGAAAGTGATAATCAATCATTTCCTCTGATGAATAATGTTGAATGTTTTGTATGTCATAATTTTGGACATGTTGTAGCAAGATGCAGAAGTAGAATGGTTCAAGCTAATAACCCTCACACAAAAAGATCATCAACTTCCAATTACTTTAGGGGATATTGTTTTTCATGCAATATGTTTGGTCACAAAGCCATTGACTACTTTAGAAGGGATATGAAACATATAAGATGTTATTCTTGTAATGAGTTTGGGCATATAGCAAAAGAATGTGGGAGCAAATTTTTTCGAACATCCCAAAAGGAGCAAACATCATCACACTCCAAGGTATACAGATAGAACAGACCCAAGAAGAATTGAAAGTATGAAATTTCAGTGTTCAGTTCTCCTACGCAGTTATCATAAATACAACTTCTGTATATACATGAGTTAGAAGCTTCACAGTCGCGTATATGTTGGTTCGATGAAGAGGCAGTGGAACAAATTCAGAGAAAAAGGGTCTAATATGGTTCAGACAATTATCAATTATCTTTTCTATCTAGATGATTGATGACTACAATCTATGGATGTTACTTAGAAGTGATTTTGACCCTCATATGTTGTTGACTTGATGTATAACTAGTTGATGATGATGCCTTGCTGATTCTTACAGATATACGCAATGATCAGATCTGACAATTGGCACAGGTTCAGGGGGAGAATATACTATGCTTCTAATAATGCATTGTTGGTAGTAGGTTTAGAAGTCTTTGGTACTTATGTTGTTGAAGTGTTTAAATGATACGTCATGCTATACTGTAGTCGTGAGTTGCCTATGATAAAATCTCAAATGATACTTATATTTCTTGAGCCACATACTTGTTATTCAAACCATATTTATGGATGATTGTGGATGACCCTTTTTGATGATGCATACAGTACGTATGGTGTGTTGCTTACATGGTGATCTTCATAAGGACAAGGAGAAGAACAAAGCTTGAGTACACAACTTCATTATTTGATAAGTGTCATTTCTTTTATGCTATTGTCATCATGCCTTCAAATATGCATAAACTTCATATGGTGCAGTTATGGATGAGGATTCCTATAGTTCTTGGCTCTCACATGGTTGAGGATTACTTATGTTGATGGTATCAAGAAATCTTGACAAATTACTATGAGCTAATGGTTTGCTAGATACATATTTCTATCTCTTTGATGGATACACATTATGTTGGATACATGAATGATTACTTAAGTTTCATATTGATAAATGTTGTTGGTTGGCCAAGACAATGGTGTTATTGCAGGTCTCATGAAGACATAGCTATTTGAAGACATTTATGTTCATGACATGGCTTACTTATTCACATAATGATGATGACTTCTTACTTTATGATGATAGGTTTGATACTCACATATGTTGATTATCAAGGTTGATTCTTATCAGATGTGGGATATTCCCTAGTGATGATACATGGTTGATATATTGAGGGTACTTGTGTAAAGATCATGCAGTTATTGATGATGATGTTATGATCATAGATGATGACTATGGTGTTTTCACATACATATGACATGATGTGAATGATTTTGTGTTACTTGTTGGAGATATGACATATTCTTAGTTGATTCAAGGAAGGTTATGATAAGGTTATTTGTACTAGGGAAACAGAGCAAGTTGATATTGATGAGATCAAGAAGATGAGTTGATATCTATATGCAACATACTTTGTCATAGGTTGATGATATTTACATTGTCATATCTTGGGAACTGATGATGGACATATCCAGGTTGCTAGTCTGGATGTTGCTGACAGATGCTTATGGTGTAGATCATATATGGTGTATGATAGTTGTTGATGACTATCATGGTATTTCTTAGATATTTGGTCTTTGTTATAAATGTCATGTATATCATTTGATGTAAAGGTCATGTAAATACCTATGATGTAATAATTGTCACATTCAGTCATGTATGGACTTTTCAGATCATGTTAAATATGTAATCCCACTTGGTTGAGTGGTTGAGTCATTTGATATATCCCCACTTGGTTGGGAGATTGATGTATGTATGAGTCATTGGTTATAGGAAGGTCATACTCACATAGTTGAGTTATAGAGTCATGTTATTCTTTTGGAAAATATTTTTGCAAAATCTTCATTTGCTCAGGGGGAGCATGGATAGTATAGTGCATCTCAACATGTACAAAGGGGTAGTTTAATCAGAGAATTTAGCATGTGCCTAGGGGGAGCATGATAAATGTTAATATTTGGTTTTTCATATATGGAAGTCTTCATTTAACATTGGCCAGTCATCCCTTTTCCCTTGATGTCAAAGGGAGAGAGTAGCTTGGGGTTTGGAGAGTTGTGTTTGGAGAGTAGCTTGATGTTTAGAAAAAGTTGTTGTTATTTACAGGTTGTGGTGACCAAACACCAAAGTAGTTTCCATGAAGTCTAAAGGTGGAGATTGTTGACATTATGATGCATGTGTTGTAATTCATTGCAACCCACTTGTAGTAGAACAAGTATATGGAAACTAGATGAATCTATAGGATAGATCATATGTGACAGAATGATGGAAGAGAATAATGGTCAAAGGTTTGATACATGGAAATTGTTAGTGTGTTTTGTCCTTGATATTTGATGAATGGATAATTGATAAAAGTATAAATAGGATGTGACAAAATGCATGGCAGTTGTGTTTACAGATGTGACAAAATGCAGGGCAGTTCAGAGAAACCAGTTCAGAAGTGATGTATGATGGAAAATCACATTATAACAGGTTAATTCGGAGGTAACAGGGAAATAGTACAGAAGAACATGATGTTGGAACAAATGACTACAGATCAGAATCGAGAAGTTGAAGAAAAATGATGTTTTTAGGTATGTTAAGTTGTATATACGGGTTCACTGTACAAAAAGAGCATATACATGCAAGTTCATTGTACAAAACAAGCGTATATGTATGCACACACTTTCACAAGAGGAAAATTGCATATGGGATGAAAAATTAAGGAAATTAAGGTGAAAGAATACCAAGGGTCAATACCATGGTATTAGCCCACAATATTGAGCGGAGTAATAGTTATTTGATCCCGTCTAAAAATACCATGGGTTCTAAGTGTTGTTTTGGTCTAAGGTATTGAGAAAGGCTAAAACTATATAAGGAGGAGAAGATTGAAGGGCTAACTGCACAAGTAATGAATATATTATGAAGTGTTAGATCAAAAGAAACTATGAACTTTATGGGTTTCTGATGCTTTGCTTGATCTAGACTAAGTATGCACCTGAGTTTTTGATGATGGATGAGATCTAATGATGGATTAGGATCATAATGACTTATCATTATGAGATTTGATAATGGATAGGCTAGATCTGAGTGCTAACAAATGTTTTGTGCTTTAAATTCTATGATATGGGTATATCTGAAGATTGGAATAGCTGCGAAGTTATAAGTCTTTATTTGCAGATATGTACGCTAGTTCAACTTGGTGAAGGCACATATACACACTGGTTTGACACTTCCAAGTAGCGTATCCAAAATAAAAGGTTGTTGTTTAGTGTTGTTGTTTTATTGATGTTTGTCAATGATGTCTTCTTAGATCTAAAAGTAGAATTGAATGCATAAGGAGATTGCGTTTGATTGATTGATTGATTAAGTGAGAAGGGTGATCTTTGATGTTGTCTGTTTAGATATCTGTAATTTGACAATAGTTCTTCTAATTGTTACTGGTTGGTACAATTTTGATTAAATTCTTTTTATGATTTAGTATGTTTGGAGGTATATGCAGGTTTTGTTAAAGGAGGTAGCATATACATGTAGGTTGGTTTCATTGAAGTAGCGTATACATTCTGACACATGATTTTTGAGGTTACAGTTGGTTCTGGTTGTTGATGAGTGTTCTGGGTTCAAATCTGTGTACCAGTTATAGTGATCTGTCTGTTCCCGTTGATTGGTTGAATTTTTATTAAGGTTTGAATGAATGGTTGATTCAGTTGTGTCAGAGGTTTCATGATTGTTTGATTCAGTGTGTCAGAGGTTTCGTGATTGTTTGATTCAGTGTGTCAGAGTTTTCTGTGATTAATTGATTCAGTTATGGTTGATTCAAAAACTGATGGTTGGGCTTAATTTATATCAAATATTGATGATTGGGTTTCAATGATTGATTAATGCAGATGTATTTGTTGGATGTATTGTAGTGGTGAACAATGTAAACTTTGAAACGAGAACTAATATTGTTACCCGTTTCATAGAGATAGCAACAAAGTGACTCGATTTTGAAAAGGGGCGATGTAGAACACACATATTGTTTTTAGAGCATAGTTTTTGGAACTTTATTTTTTTTTATGTACATTATGTTTTAGAATGTTAGTGATTTGCATGTTGATTTAAAAAAGTGGTGATTTTGTAGATGTATTTGCTAGTTGTATTGCAATGGTGATTTATTTTGAGCTTCAATGTTACTAATGGGTCAAGTGTGAAAATTTGATGAAACGTGGCCTTCATATTGTGTTGTTGTGTACCAGGAGTATCTAGTCTAAAAATTTATGAAATGTTGTCCCTAGTGGATACTGAGGGTTGGAGCCTTCAGTGAGCAAGTCGAAGCTTCCTGCTAGTAGTGGCTAGTGATTTGATGAGGGGGTTTGAGTTCCCTCCTAGTAGAAACTGGAGAGCGAGTGAAGGTTGTAGCCTTCTATATGCCAGTGCCTACGTACTAGTAAACATATCGTCTAGTACAAGAGCTAGGGGGTTGTTGCTCTCTTCCAGTAGAAGTTGGAGAACGAGAAAAGGTTGTAGCCTTCTGCAAAAAGCAAATACACATGAAATTGCTATTCCTTAGAGGGAACGACAATTGTTCCTTAGAGGGAACAACAATTGTTCCTTAAAGGGAACAACAAAAAGAAAATACACACGAAAGTGTTGTTCCTTAGAGGGAACAACAACCTCTCCTTAGAGGGAACAACAGTTGTTACTTAAAGGAAATAGTATGAAAGCCAAATATACAGGGAACTGTTATTCCTTAGAGGGAATGGCAGTTGTTCCTTAGAGGGAACAAAAACTGTTTCTTAAAGGGAACAACACAAAAATCAAATATACAGGGAACTGTTGTTCCTTAGAGGGGATGACAACTATTCCTTAAAGGGAACAACAACTGTTCCTTAAAGGGAACAACACGAAAATCTATACATAAAATTGTTGTTCCTTAGAGGGAACAACAACTATTCTTTGGGGGGAACAACAACTGTTCCTTAGGGGGAACAACAAAAGAGAATTTATATACAATTTATACCAGCAAATTCAATCAAAATAGAAAGAAAATTTTTATGTAAAAATTTCAAAAAAAAATGAACTATTCACCAGGTTGATGCTGAGGACGGGTTGCCCTCCTCAGCCAGAATCTGTATGGTGGAATCTTCCCATAATTATTGGCAAAATGACTCCCTGGTAAGCGGTTTATGATATAGTCGTACTCGATACCCATTCAATTTAAAAGAGTAACCGACCCATCAATGGTGGCTAATGTGAGGGTGACATTATCATGCACGTTTTGTATCTCATAAGGTCCTAACCATCTGGTCTGGAGTTTTCCTAGGTAATCCTGGAACCTATAATCGTACATGGGTGCCCAATCTCCTTCATGGAAGATATTCTTTTTTATATGGGAATCATGCCATTTCACTCTTTGTTGCTAGATCAGTGCAGTGTGCTGAAGAGTTGATAGCTGGATTTCATCCAATTCATTGATTTGATGTAGCCTATTAATCTGTGCTTCGTTTAAGTCCAAGCCTACCTCCTGAGCTATCCTCAATGTCTAGATTTCAAATTCAATTGGGAATATAGGTTCTTTGCCAAACACTAGTTGATATGGGGAATATCTGTGGTATTTCTCCATGTCGTGTGGTATTCCCATAGGGCTTCAGGCAATCAGGTAGTCTAGTCATGTCTATGCGATGAAACTGTCTTTGCGAGTATTGCCTTGATTACCTTATTGGCGCTTTCTACCTGAACATTTGCTTGCGGGCGGTATGGAGTAATGATTCTCTGCATGATATGATGGTTCTTTAATGTTGCAGCGATCTTATGGCCTATGAATTGTGGTCCTCCATCGGTAATTACCTCTCTAGGCAAGCCATATCACACGAATAGTTGGAAAATAAAGTGGATTACCGAGTCCTCTGTTGCCCTTGGTAGTGCCTTTGCCTCCACCCATTTAGTCACATACTCTGTTGCAACTAATATATATGTATTTTGATTAGATGATGGGTTTATTGGATTGATGAAATCTAATGCCCATCGCTCAAAAGGTTTAATGGCTATCTGCGGGTGCAAGGGCATCTCATCAGACTGCCCAGGGCATCCCATTCTTTGGCAACTGTTGCATGCCTGGACAAAATTCTTGGAATCTTTAAAAATGGTGGGCCAATAATAGCCCATCTGTAATATCTTGTGACTAGTCCAGTGATCTACAAAATTTCTGCCACAAGGCCCATCGTGGCAAGCTTTCAGGATGTCGAAGATCTCATCTTCCCTGACGCATCTTCTAATGTGCATATCAGCCCCTGTATGAAATAAATAGCCTCAGATCCAAGAGAATCACGTGCTACATTGTACTATTTGTTTTCTTTCATTGGGCATCAAGTGCTTGGGTAACTTGCCTATTGCCAAGTAATTTGCGACATCCGTGTACCACAGTGTTTTCACGGTTACAACAAATAAATGTTCATTAGGAAACTGGTCTTCTACTGCTACGGAGTCATCTGTCTTTGGCATTCGTGAAAGGAAATCTGCTACTGGATTTTATTTTCCTGGTCAATCTTTGATAGTGATATCGAATTCCTGCAAAAGAATCAACCATATTGTCACTCTTCCATTTGTAACAGGTTTATTAGCTAGATATTTAATAGCAAAGTGATCAGTGTATAAAACCACAGGGTATCCTGTTATATAATGTCTGAATTTATTGATAGCATAGAATATAGCCAAAAATTCTTTTTTAGTAACAATATAATTTAATTCAGTAGGAGATAGCTTTTTGCTGATATAGTCTATTGCATATGGCTTTTTATCTTCCTCCTGGCTGAGGACTGCTCCAATGGTTGTGTTTGAAGCGTCGGATAAAATCTCGAATGGAAAATCCCAGTTTGGGCCCCTTAATACTGGGGCTGTTCATACAAGCCATTTTAAATCTTCAAAAGCACTATCACATTTATCAGTCCAAATGAAATCAATATTTGTTGTTAAAGAATATAGTGGTGCAAAAATTTGAGATTTTTTTTTTATAAATCTTCTAAAATAGCCAGAAAATCCCAAAAAACTGCGTACCTCAGTTTGTGTGGAAGGGGTAGGTATTAAAAGAATTATCTAAATATTTGTTGGATCTACCTGGATTCCAGCTTCTGAGATATAGTGACCCAAGATGAGGCCCTCGGTCATCATCATGTGGCATTTTTCATGGCTTAAACAGAGTCTAGTGGCAATGCATCTTTGCAAAACTTTCTCTAATGTTTGTAATACTAGCTCTAAGTCATATCCATAAGGTGTAAAGTCATCCATGTACACCTTGAGCTCTTCATTTATCATTTCTGAAAAAATGCTGAGTATAGCCCTCTGAAATGTGGCAGGTGCATTGCACAACCCAAAAGGTAAGACCTTGTAAGCGAATGTTCCCCAAGGGCAGGTAAAGGTAGTCTTATCCTGATCTTTAGGGGCGATTTGAATTTGATTGTAGCCCCTGAAGCCATCTAGGAAAGAAAATAATTTTTTCCCGCCAATGTGTCCAAGACCTGGTCAATGAACAGAAGGGGAAAATGGTCTTTTTAGGTTGCTTTATTAATCTCTCTATAGTCAACACATATATGCCATTTTCCATTCTTTTTTGGCACCACTACTAAGGGAGAGACCCATTTGCTGTCAGATATGGGGTAGATGAATTTTACATCTAACAATTTTTGTAGTTCAGCTTTAACAATATCTTTAAGATGAGGATTTAACCTTCGTTGAGGTTGTCGAATGGGCCTGGCATCTTTCTCTGTATAAATGTGGTGTGTGCATAATTGGGGATCAGTCCCTTTCTATCCAAGTAATCCCATGCAAAGGCCTCTTTATATTTTCTCAGGAGTTGAACAAGCTTCTGCTCTTGGTTAGCAGTCAGATTTTTGTTAATATTCAAAGTTTTTCCTCACTCAATTTCTATGGTTTTGCTATTATAAACAGAAGTTGTTAGTATTGATTGATCTTTAATATCTTTTAAGGGATCTTATTATATTTCGTTATCGAGGGTTGCTTCGATCATGTGACATTTTAGATGGGATACGACATTTGGTTGGTTAATGTAAGTGTTAATGATGTCATCTTCTGTTTGATCCTTAAAGTCGAGAGCATCTTTAATGGTTAGCGATGATCTAATCTTTTCAGTTAGATATGATACAGGTTGTTTTCTAGTTTTGATTATTGTTAAACTTGGATGAGCTGGAGGATATAAGGCTAAATTATTCACATTGCTTCCTCTTGCTATGGTCATGTTGTCTGTTCGAAAACTTATGTAAGCATCCATGGTTGCTAGCTAAGGTCTACCTAAAATTAGGGGATGTCCATCGAGTCGGTTTCTAGGATTTATGATTAGAAAGTCCGCAGGGTATTCCCAGGAGCCTACTAACACCATTACATCCTGTAATGTGCCTTTTGGTTTGACTACTAATCGGTTAGCTAGTTCCAACAAGGTTGTGGTTGGGTCCAAGGATGTAATGGAAAACTTTTCACAAGTTGTGGCTGTAAGAATATTGATTGTTGCTCCTAAATCGACTAATGAATTGGGGAAGGAGCATCCATTTATTTTGACAATGACTATAGGATTTCCTGGGTCCTCATATTTACAGGTGTTTCTCTACCTGATAGTAAATCAGCTAAGGTACTGACTACATTGATAGTTGGGGTTGTTTTTATTTTCCTCTTTGGCTTTTTCATACACAATTCCTTAATAGTTTTTGCATAAATCGAAATGTCCTAAATAGCCTGGAGGAGTGGTATTTTTATACACAAATTTTTCAATTCTCCCAGAAGATCAAAATCAGGGTATTCTATTGGCCGGGGTATGATTAATCTTTCTGGGAATGGTGGAGAAGAGGTGATACTTTAATCATGAGTTTTCTGTTTAACCATGTCCTCCACTTGTGGTGCTTGTTCTACAGGTAACTTATCTTCAATTTGTTTTTTTTTATCCCCCTTTGATTCTATTATCCGCCCAGATTGTAATTGAAGCTCATTACACTCTCTTAACTCAGTTTCTAGCTTTAGTTCTTCAATAATTTGTACAGATTGAACTAATATGTTGTTGGGGTTCGGGTTGGGTTGGGCTGGGAGCTGCAGTCGTAGGTTGGTCTGAGGGTTCTATTGCAATGTGTATGGTGTTGGTAGTGTGGGTTGAGGTAGGGGGATTGTTCTTGCTGGCCAATTTGTAGGTCTTTGCCAGCTTAACTTCCAATTCTGGTTCTATGAAGTTGAGGGTGGCCATTGGGATTGATATGCATTATTTTGCCAAAACGGTGGGAAGTAAGAGGAATTTGGCCAATTTTTATTTTGATTTGATTGGTTGGGCCAAGATGGCATAGGGAATGGTTGTTGTCTCCAATTGGAAAAAGTTGGGTGATTCTACCACGTGGCTCCTGGGTATTGTTGCGAATTATATTGTGAAGTTTGAAAGAAAGAAGATGGATCAGTCAGTGTACCTGTTTGTCATGGTTGCCACTGGCGACACTGATTTAGCAGGTAGACTGGTTCTGTTTCTTCCTCTGCCTCCTTATAGATTGCTTTTAACCCTGGGAGTGATGGGCAGCTTTCTGTGGTATGATATTTAGTACATATGGCATAGGTTTGCATGATATCCAGTGGGCATTCTTTGTGACTATGCTTCTTCCTGCATCTAGGACAGAATATCACCAAATTTTGTTTTTCTTCCACCTATTTTTGTTTGGCTTGCCTAATGTCCAATTGCGTTGTCAAAGTTCCCAAAATATATGTTTTGAAATCCTCTAACAGGTTTCCAATTTCTACACAAGTTATACCTCCACCAGAGATTTTGTTGTCCCTAGTGGCCATGTCGCGTTCTGCTGGTTTCAATCTCGTACTGCCTCTTGAGGACCTGATACACAATTTAATAATGTCAGCATATTCTTCTTGATATATATCACCTTTGCCCATAATATTTAATGTTTCTATCCATTGTTCTTTCATCCCTTTAGTCAGTGTCGTTTTTAACACATTATTAGGTAAAGGTAGAGTTGCATAGGGAGACAACTGGAGGTTATTTAAATCGTTCCACATATTCTTCTAATGTTTGACTAGGTCTTGCTACCATTTGGAATATTTTGTCTTTCAACTCCCTAGATCTGCAATAGTCCTTATAGTTTTTTAGGAAAGTGGTTTTCATTTGTTCCCAATCATTTATTGTGCCACCACCTAATCCCATAAACTAACACAAGGCTGCTCCTTTTAGTGTGGAAGGAAACATTTTTAGTTTTTGGGGGTCGGTGGTATAAGCATAACCCCGACATAATACATCAAATTCAAACAGAAATGCATCTGGATTCTCTGATGTTAATCCATGAAAGGTGGGAATATTTTGTAGAGGGATAGCTTTCATGGGTGCGTTGACTGCTGTGTCAACGATGGGATATTGCGATGTAGAGGTCTGAGGTGCTTGTGGGTTGTTGGCCATTTTATCAAATATGTGCCAATACCCTTTTGGGATCTCTAGGGAGTTACTTCTAGAATCATTAGAAGGGGTGGGAATGATCTTAACAACACTCCCTCGATCTGGGATACTGGGTGTTCCTTGTTGAATTACTACCTGAGGGGATTTTGGTTCCTCTGTTTCCCCTATTTCTCCTCCTCCTTCACGAATATTACAAGAATTCCCTTATTGTGAGGAAATTGGGGGCGAATTTTCAACCTCTTGAAAACTCTACTAAGTTCCCATTGTTTTGCTGTGGACCTCAGTGTAAGCTACAGATGCTGAGCCTATGGCCCGAAGGGAGACAGTAGGTTGTCTAGAAGAAACGTTTCTAGGACCTACTAACAGCTAAGATTCAACATCCTTTAAGATGTCGTCTATGAATGTTGATTGTCCAAGGCTTACCGATCCCTTAGATCTCTCTAGTTTGGGTAGTGGAATTGGATTGTTTTCAAGTTTTTTCTTCTTAGTCATTCATGCAAACAATTCAAATGTTTATCTCTACCCTAAGTTCTTAACAATTCTACTGGGAAGCGGGTGGGGGAGTAGGCATTTTACGTGCTCCGTATGCAGGTTCTTACCTTTCATTTTTAATACCTAGTTCTCTCCCAATAGATAAGCATCAAATACCTACTTCAAATTTCTATAATTGTGCTAAAAAGTGGGCGGAGTAATAAGCACTTTACTTGATTGTTAAGTAGGTTCTTGCCTTCCATTTTTAAAACCCAATTCTTCTTCAACAACAATCATCAGATGTACATTACTCCTTAGAAATGGCTACGCTCTCTGCGGCAATGACGCCGAAATGTTGTCTGATAAAAGGTACCTTTTCAACTCCTAATTATCTTCACATTAATTATCAGTCTGGGAAAGTCTTTCTATTTCAAGAGTGTACACAGTATGTGGTGGCTATTTAACTCAGAGAGTAATGTTTCTAAA
The DNA here is from genome assembly GCA_000404065.3 of Pinus taeda. Taxonomy (NCBI): domain Eukaryota; kingdom Viridiplantae; phylum Streptophyta; class Pinopsida; order Pinales; family Pinaceae; genus Pinus; species Pinus taeda. The sequence goes on from APFE031578223.1 coordinate 337,746, forward strand.
TTGCAGTATAGATCTTTTAAATACAAGAGTAAACAGATGCAGCAAGTAAATTCTAATTGCAATAAAAAGAAAGCTCAATCCTTTAATGAAATCAAATCCTACAGCAATTCAGGTAACAACAATATGCAATTCAAGTAACAACTGTATTAGTTAAGAGTACAGCAGTGATAACTCTTCTCTTAGAAATTGATTGAATTTAAATCAAACACACTACTCTGTAAAACAACGATGACATCAATCTGAGAGCCTAACAACAATAGTTAATTCTCATTACAGTTGATTACATCAAGCAGGATATTCATCTAGGAAACTCAATCCAAAGTGAAAGGAAACTAATTAAACAAAAATGTTATAAATTATATAAAACAGAGCTATTATGTCAATGCAAAGAATAAGGAACAACAACAAAATAAAATAGCAGAAAGCAATAATACTATCAACTGTCACACTTGCAAGAATCATAAATATATGACATAGGTGAAGCAGTGAATTCCACCTGAAGCCAAGCCCTTAGCTGCCAGTGTACACTGCTGGTTACTTCAGATAAATGGAAAGGAACAACAATTCCTCTTATGTATTAATCATGAAAGAATATTACAACATATTTGCACTCTTCACTACAAAAAAGTCTGTAATTAAGAATTACAATAATAATAACAACCGTCCCCATTTCTACTTACAATCGTTGCCTTTTATAATGAGAAAGGGGTAAAAAGATAGATGATAAAAGCGATCCCTCAGGATCTTTTGATCTTGAGGGATTCAAACAATTTTCTAGCTTCATACATCTTTCGCTTCTCACGCTAATCCTGTTGATTTGCTTTTGGACGTATCTGCAACCGTTGTGTTCCTTCCTTATCTTGTTTCTTTGCTGTTGTTCCTTAGTTAGGGAACAACAGTTGTCCCTTTTCATACTTTCCTACATTAAGAAGGATAATAATTAGCCAAAGCATAACTGCAAATAATTTATGTATCTCTTACTGTAATTTCTTAATAGATTAGTGCATTGAGATATAGAAAGGATGAGAATAAAGGAAAAGGATAATAAGTTAATAGTAAATGCATACCTTTTCCATGACCCAACAATTAGTGTGTTTCTCCTGAAGCTATTGGGCCTTTGTTTCTAACCACCATTGTGTTAGTGTCAGTGATTTCCACTGAGTCAATGGTGTCTTCATGTTCAGTTACAGGATTAGGCTTGGGCCTCTTCCTGTAACTAATCTTGAACTTTTCATCTAGAACCTTCTTCCTTGGTTCTCTTTGCATTTCTATCCTCATTTGTTGGATTCTGTAAAATAGGAGGAATATTCATTGGTTCTCCTAATTCTGGAACCTGCAGGAAGGAACTCATATCAATATATTTTTCTACATAAATTAATGTATTCTCTACATCAACTACAGTACTGTCCATGTCTATCAAAGTGTTTTCCAACCATTCCGATTGGTTAGAAAAAATCTCAATGTCTGGCTTGGGATGATGTATGAAAGGGCCCAGTTTGACTTTGAGCCTTAGCTTATTTAGGAATCCATGAGGGTCATATTGCCACATAAATTTGTTCTTAAATTTCATATGCTATAGAATCTTATCTGCCTCTGGTTCGACTTCCCTATTATTACAAATGAAGGGGCTCAATTGGTTTTTCATTTTGAATTGAGTTTTCTTCTTGGTTACCAGGAAGTTAAATTCATCAAAGTTTATTATCTTCCTAAAGTACTTTAATGCAAATAACCTCATGGGGAGGTATTTGGGCAATTTGTAGGGGGGATTTGGCATCCATATATACTTATCTTTGTCTGGTGCTGGTATAAATACCAGTCTCCCACTCTACTATTCTTGGCCAACTATAAAACCCTTTTGATTTCCTGCCTGATCCTGGGCTGATGGCTACTGGTCAGCATATTCATAATAGGATGAAAAAATGAATCAATGAATTGTTTGTAAGTAAATACAGTGGAGTACTTTTGGATCAAGGGTGTCTAATATATGACTGATCTTGGATTTCCTTTGGTGTCCAATTTCTGAATGTTGACAGGGAATTTGTCTGATTGGTAGCGCAAGAACATATGAAATAAAATTGAATAATACTTGAAAACTCTCTCACTTGGTAGTTTGATGAATTTTTCATGCATCCTATCTGCTATGAACTGAGCATAGTTGTAAATTATAGCAGGAGGCTTTCTTGGTCAAAAGGAAGGCAAAAAAAAACCTCATCCACATGTTCATCAGAGGTGTAGCCTAAAATGCAGGAAAGCATGGTTATGATTTTTCTACCTCTCTAAAAAAAAATGGTTGCAACATATGGTTGACTTTCTCTAGGAGTATGACACTCCTCTATGATGAAGGTTTGGAAAATTTGGGCTATCCTGCGAAGGTCTAACTTGGTATAGAGGTCAAGTAAGCCTTCAGTAGAAAGTGGGGGTCTCATTTGGGCTTGGTTGGACTTGCAATATTTGGTTAATGGATTCTGCAATGATGGTTAACAAAACTTGTTGGTCAAGTGTGACAATGGCTCTTTGACTAGGAATCCAGCAAGCTTGGCATAAGTGAATGTTTTCTGGGAATGGGTGAATTTCTGGGAACAAATAGTTGGGAAAATTGGACTCCCAAAGGTGAATATCATCATTCTAGTTTGAAACTTTGTCCTTACTCCAGTAGTGGAGCTTTAGAAGGTAGGAAGGGGATGCAATGTCCTTAATTTGAAAGTCCCAGTCTACTAAGGCAAGGTTGTCAATGTCCAAGTGAGGGGTTTGCAGAGATCTCACGTCCAGAGAGGTTTGGGAAGCCATAATTGGGTTTACAAATTTGAATTAGGCTTTCAGTGTTTCCAGGAGTGAGGTTTAGAGGTTCTGGAATAGTGGGTTGGTAATTACAGTTTGTGAAAGGGTTTGTTATACACAAATAAGTTTCTCTTCAATTTAGGAAAGTTTTTTAATTAATTCAATTAATTAGCCTTTCAATTTAAACCATGCATTTTCAAATTCAAGGGTTGTTCTGGTTTTTTCCACGAATACCTGGAAATTGGCAAATTGGCGTGCAAATTGTGTTCTGTGGTAACTGCAGAAGGTATTGAGGCTTCAACTGTCAATTGGATGCTTCAATTGGGTATCTGGAGCATATTTATGTGGTAGAAGGTGGTGAAATTGATTGCAAAGGTTCAAGGTGTCGCAAATAGCTTATCAGCAGTTTGCAGTGAAAAATGAGTGAAAAGAGAAATCTGGGGCTTTTTCGGCCTTTTAATGAGTAAGGGTCACATTTTGGTGCAGAAATAATTATATGAACAATGGGTAGTTTTTGGTTTAGGCGGGGAGGTGGTTTTGTGTGCCATCATACCGCTTTTGGAGGGCGAGTAGTATTTTTCATGAGTACACAATCTAACGTGCTGCTACCATGTAGCTAAAGAGCGCTCGGCCAAAACTATGAATCTTGCATGCTCTCAGGCTGTTATCAGTCAGATAATGAACCTGTGCGATATGGATGTACACCGTCGGATCTGGGGGTAGGAGATCAGAGGGATATCATGCAGTTGAGTTGCATGAATGGAATCGGGAAAGTGGTCAGCGGGACCCGGGTTTTAATTACAAATAATTGTAATTAATCACTAAATAATGTAGGGATTTAATATAAGTAGCAGGCTAATAAAGGTGGGACGATGGGTTATATGGCGGGGGTTGTTTAACTACACCAAGGGTTGGTGGGTTGAAAAGGTTTATCAGGAAATACATAGTGGGGGGTGTTAATTCACAACCAATTCCGAATCTCCAGAAATGAGAAATTTATTCACCTTATGATCTCTTAAAAAATTCAACCCAATGATTAGATATTTGTATTCTGCAACATTAATTGTGTAGTTGAAATATAGATTGAAAGAATGTAGATGACTAGTGATGTATGGTGGATTGATCCAAATTCCTACTCCAGAACAGTTCACACAAATAGAACCATTGAAATGTAAATTCCAAATACCTTCATCTGAAGCTTCCTGAACTTGTTCTTACTAAAAACTACCTTCAACTTGTTCTGATCCTTCTCCATCAAAACACAAGTCATTAAAGAAAATATGAAATCCAATCTTTGTATCCACTGCATAAATGAGATGGTTATCCGACTGATCTCGATTGCTGACGATATAAGCCATCTTTATTTCTCTGTATAACCTCTATAATTTACTAAACAATTGTATTGATGCGTAAGACATATCCATTTGTAGTGTTCCTCTTAGCATGGATGACGAAGACCAGGACATTAACATACTGAATCTTGCTGGAATATTTTCCACTAATATTTCCATCATCATGATTTTTGCAGGTATTTGTGTTAGTATGAAATTTCTTGGAAGGTGTACCAAAAATACTTCACTTAAGTCACTAGTGACAAATGACCCTGACAACAATTTGTGGTTGCTTACACTTCATATCTACACTAATAGAATGAAAAAAACCTACAAGAAAAAGATATATGTGATCCAAAATAGAAAACATAAATAGAAATCCAATGGAATAACCCAATATGGAAAGACTTTTAAATGAATAATAATATTTATTGATAACACCTGGTGAAGGAGATCTATAAAAGGGTTTTCAAATTCCCCTCTCTAGGATGGGTCCTTTTGTGTTCTTGATGCTTCAATGATCGATTATCTCTCTCAATATGTGAAAAACCCAAAACAGTATGTAGAACTCTAGTGGGAGCTCAAATAAATGAAGACGATAATGGTGATGATGATAATGATCATGGTGAAGAATGCATGGAAAACCCTATTATTTATAAGAAAGTATTGGGTTGATCTCGAAAATGGAAAATAATAAAATAATATTGACTAAATCAAGATCTAATTGTTGGGAATAATTTAATATTTTTTTAAAGGGAAAAGATATTCAAAACGATCAAATATCTTTATTTAGAATTAATTAACAAATAAAACTATTTATCAATTATTTAGTGAGGATTAAGAATGGTGTGAAATTGAAATAATTATTAAATAGTGATTTAACAATTATTCCAATAATATAATTAAGGAATAATAAATAAATAATGATTTATTTAATTATTCCTAGCTCATTTAGTCAATTGTGACAAGGAATAATTATCAAATAATGATTTATTCAATTATTCCCATGGTGTTTTTTAATTTTAATCAGAAATAATTTAATAAAAATGGTTTACTAAATTATTTTCCATGGTGAAAGAGATTTTTCTATGGTAAAATTAATCCTACATGGTGTATTTCAATCCGCTTAGTTAGAAATGGCTAGGTAATATTTTTTTGGTGATAACAATTTGTGCCAAGGTTACCACTAGATATTTTAGTAACCCTAAACACTTAACCTTCCTTGAATAAAATGAGAATAAGTTTTTATAGGGCCTAGTAATCTGAAGTCCCCAGTGGTCCATAACTAACTTAGGCATCAAATTGTGCGAAGCTCCATAATCTAACATAGAATTATGAAGGATCATGTTGTAAATATTTAGGCTAACATAGAATGGAGGGACATCATCATTTATACTAGTTACATGTGGAGCAGACACGAACTCAGGAGCATCAACATCCAAATTGAGAGAACCTTTTGAATTGATATTTACTTGATCATTTTCTAAAACTTTAACCATTGAAAAAAATTGTTTCCGATCTTATTCATTTCTTAAAAGTTCAGCAAAAGGCATAGTAATTTTCAATTTTTCGATCTCACTCTCCAAATTGAATGTTGACTGTGTTTTCTCTATCTCTTTCAACTCCTTAGTTTCTTATTTTCTTTTTGGAACATCCTTTTCAGGCTCCTTTGGTATTTTAAGTATCTCGTTTATTGATTCAACTTATTTCTCTCTTGCAGTTGTTTTTTGTGGTGGAGCTCTAATTGGGATAGCTCAACCTACGAGACTATATTTCTATTGAAAAACTGCTATTGCGTTATTATAGCCCTTTTGGTAAACTTCTGAATCACGTATCTAAATGTTGTCCTTTTCTCCTGAGGACCTAACATAATTATCATTCTCCTCCTTTGTAGAAAACATTTGCGTTTCCTTGTCATAAAAACCAATCTATTGATATGTTTCTTTAGTAACATATTCATTGACATATCTTTCCCAAAAATGACGCCTAACAACATGATGATCTTCAGGACCTTTTTGTTCTCTTGGATGATTTTTAGGGTCTTCAGCACTGTAGAAATTCCGGTTCTATCCCTGAGGTTGAGTGCCACTCTTAGGACAAGTCAGTTTGTCAACTAGCTTTTCCATTGTTTTTAACATCACATCAAATTTCATGTCTGGTGAAGAAGATGATTCCTCCTTGATCCCTACTGTTCTCACAGTCTTCATCTTTTCTTTATTAGCCAACATATTTGATTCTATGCCTATAACATCACTTTGCATCACCTCCAAGGTAGCAATATTCCTCTCTCTAAGTTGATAGGCTAGTTCGGCATAAAAACCATCAGGATAATGCAATATAGATAAACCAAGGGGGTGGGGGGGTTTGTTTTAACATGGATCGAATTGTAAATTCTATTAAACCTTGTTGTGAATTCTTGAACTCTCTCCCCTATGTTCCTTTTCAAATTCTCATATTAGGCTAATATTTGCAGAGTATTTTTCTTCACTTCCCACCTAGAAATAAAGAGTTGTTCAAACTATTGGAACTTAGCAATGCTCACTAGTGGTAAAGCTTTGAACCATTTCTTAACCTTCCATGATAGAATTTTTGCAAAAGTTATAAGCTTAACATCCTCATTATCTACCTCCTCTAGATCATTGAAATCATTCTGTTTGTCTACATGCTACTTAGTTGTGAGGGGTCCTGTACCATCAAACATAAGTAAATGTTGTTCATATTTTAGAGGAAGATCATGTAGCGGGATTAGGATATCAAGAGGGGCATATCTAGTATCCATAGTTGTGTAAGATGAGGTTGAACTTGTTGTGGCCACAACCACCACCCTATTAAAATTTGCCCTGGTAGCAATTTTGAATGGGTCCCCTAGAAGTTGATATTGCATCTCTCTGAATGATCTGTTTTATGCCAGAAGTTTTAACTCTCTGGGGAGTCAAATCTTCAATTCATAATGGGTAAGCCCATTTAATAAAACTCTTTGGCATGGTTCATCTATAACCCATTCTAAGTCCTTCATTCATATCCTTCATCAGGAATTTTTCAACCCCCAAAACCTTCTATCACATCTTCATTCCCATTATAACTCTTTGTAATAGAAATGCTCGAAAAAATGCCCAATTTACCTTTTTTTCGCTTAACCACAATCAACACTAAAACACAATGCTTACCTGGCTTTCGGACCTAATGGTTTTATTAACCAAAATGCATATATTTCGGGTCCGGAGCCCCATCGCATATCACAATCAGTGGATTCCCAGGCTATATATATAAAAGGCACACCTGGCTTCCGGACCTAACGATTTTATTAAACCAAAATGTATATTTTTCGGGTTTGGAGCCCCATTGCATATCGCAATTGGCAGGGTCTAGGGCCCTTACATAAGACACATAACTACCACCTGGACTCGACAATGATTATAGACCAGGCTGCATATTATTTCAATTCCGGCCTTATGGCCAAACGCGGGTTTTCTCGTATATTCTGGTTTTTTTCGAAAAGTATTGAGGTCGGGGTTTTTCAAAGGGAAGTCTAACATTGCGGACTCGCTGGAAATATATATATATACACACATGTCGGTTCTGAAGCCCTATCGCGTGGGCTTATATATAAGGCACACCACTATATACTGGACCTGCCGATAACTATCAATTCGGGTGCATAAATTTTCAAGTCCAGCTGTACGGCCCGGCCCGAGTTTGCCTATGTATTCCTTTGTATTTTCGATAAAACATTCTTGAACCTATTTTCAAAGGACAGTGTTATACTGCAGACCCGAAAGGATTATTAACCTAGCTCATATGTATTTCGAGTCTGCCTCCCTAATCACTTATCACAATTGGCAGAGTTCATGGTTCATATATAAAGTGATTTGTGATATGGTGGACCTGCCGATAATTATAGGCTCCAGTATAAAAAATTTTAAGTCTGGCTGTACAGCTTGGCTGCAGGTTTTCACGTATATTCCTGCGTATTTAGTAAAATGTTGTGGTCGTAATTTTTAATGGAAAATCCCATATGGCAGACTAGATAGGGTATAGGTTCCCATCTTTAATCTTTCAAGTCAGGATTTCGGATCCAGTTCAGTATTATGCAATGATCTTTAGTGTAAATCAGATTTTCTCTTGCGGGACTGGATCAATGCATGGGTTAAAAACTAGGGTGTGATTCTTTCATGCTTGTCCCTTTTGATGTTATAAACACTTCATGAAGGAAAGATTTGTGTTTTTTAAGCATTTTTATCATATTTGTATAAGTATGACTGATGTTGGTTATATTTGTAGGCGAGGACCAAGAGAAGGCAAGAGAGGTCAAACAATGGATGTATAAGCTTCAAGTATGACTCCAGATAAAGATGCATGAGTGAATATGAAGAATTATCTATGCGTATTTGTTCTATTTAAAGATTTGGCTTCAGGCGTTGGTGGTCATGTTTCTAGGAGTTGCCTATGTATTCCGAAGGTGAAATTTCCCAGGTTTCATCATGAAGAGATGACACACATTCATCCTCTTCTACTCAACATCTATTCATTTCCCTAGGAAATGAAGCACTCGAGTGATAGGAAATTCCTTCTATGTGTCAACAGTGACACGAATGGCTCTACATCTGTGTATTCCAATTGGTATATTGAAAAGAATAGGGGAAGATGAAGGGTCATGGATGTGAGGCATAAATATTACCTCCAAATAGGAGAGAAGGACATTTTTTTGAGTGGGAGAAAACAACTTTGATTTATTGAGAATAAATAAGACTGTTTGGTTCAAGAAGGATCCTGTTGTTTCAAATTAATTTCCCTTTTCTCTGATATTTTTAGGATCAGTGTGTTGTTGATGGTATAAAGACAAATGTGATTTTCTTTGTGCATATTGATAACTAGAAATTCATGGTTATTCCTGGTTATTTGAATGTAATTCAATAGCATTGATAATTCATGAAAGGTTGTTGATTCTAGACTTTTTTAAACATCAGTTGCAAGTGTTATTTGTATGGAAAGGAATGTATATTACTGTATAAGTAATTGGATTGTGATTAGGATTTAATATAGCCTTGTTCTTATGTGGACCAGTAATTGATTCATTTGGACTTGGGATTTATATATGATGTTTAACCTCCTTTGTTTTTCTCCTGCAGGATAGATTAGGATAGTTAGGACTAGATTAGGGTAGTTAGAAGTAGTGTAGATAGGACTTGATACATATAGGTTAGCTGCTTTGTTTATTGATATAATTGAAGTCTTGCTCCAAGAACGAATATTCCAACACATATAGCAGTTTATGAGATCCTCTAAAACCCGTTGGAGCTAGCCATCCCAAATGAAAGAAAATCTAATTGGGATCTGTGATTGGGTTAGTTCCCCTTGCTGGTATAGCGAATATTCACCATGTCAACAAATTGGCGCTAGAAGGAGGGCCTGAACCACCATCCACAAATTTTCAAGATTTCATTTATAAATTCCACGCATGGATTTAAAAAGATTGATGCATGGGTCGTAAAGGTCTAAAAGATCCCTCCTCCCATTTGGAAAAGCCTCATTTCGAAGAAGCAGAGGAAGGAAATCTCAATCCCGTGTCTGGGTAACCCAAAGAAGATAGACTGTGGGAGTATCCTGTAACTCAGAAACAACCAATCAGAGTGCTTACGCGTGCCTATGCTCGCTCCCTATCTCAGCTTCTCATCTTCCATTTCTTACCTCTGATAGTTAAAAGAAAGCCAAGGATCCTTCCCATAAGCGAAGAGACATCTGCAGCCCCTACTCTTGAAGATATTGTGCTAGACTCTTTGCAAAGTATCGACACTCCTTGGAAGAAATTCCTGAGGATTCCCCTTTTGAAGGTAATCCCTGGTTTGATTTTGGAAATCCTAGCAAAGAACGCCTTGAAGAAACCCTCAACTAGAATCTCCATATCCATAACATGGCTAACGTTCCTCCTCTAGGTGGGAATCAACCTCTACTTCACCCTCCGGGTGGGAATCAACCCCCACCTCCTCCAGGAGCACTCCCTCCCTGGCTTGCACAGGATGCCGTAGCGGTACGTGGGTAGCAGCATGCCTTACCCAAGAATGCAAAAGGAGTATGGCCTAAATTTAACCCTAAGTAGGGAGACACTGCTTATAAACATATTCACTCGTTCTTCCTAGCTGTGCACATGTTAGGAGTAGCCGAAGAAGATTTGGTATGTCTCTTGTTCCCTTTTACTCTGATTGGTTCGGCTTCCACATGGTACTTTAGCTTGAGAATAGGATCGATCACCTCATGGGGTGCCTTTCAGCAGGCCTTCTTAGACAAGTTTGGTGATGACAAAACACCTGCGGCCTTAGTTTTAGAGCTATCCCATTTGAAAATGGATACCAAGAAAAGGTCAAGGATTTCAACATCTGGTTTAACACTTTATTCAATAGGATCCTAGCTAATGCTAGACCTATTGATGAGGTGCTCATGGAATTTTGTATCACCGCTCTCCCTGTACCTACTATGATGTGGGTCAAGAGAAGTAATGCACAAGCTTTACAAGGTGCTATCGATGAAGAAATAAAAGTTGAGAATGAAATGATCAGTCTCACAACATGTCATCATACAACTGAAGGGAAGAAAACCTCTCAGTCATCCAAGAAGAATAATGGGAGTGATCAAAAAGTGGCTGAGCAAAGAAAGGGACACCACAAATGTGGAAGGTTTGCATCAGATCATTAAGAAACTGACAAGCACAGTCATTGATATGAAAAGGAATTCTGGAGAGAGTATTAGTGGGAATGGAGGAGAGTATTACAATAGAAAACCCTTAAAACCTTTCTATCGTAAGAACACTGAAGGTGGTCAAGATCAACTTGCATTACCTACTCCACCCAATGAAGGGAATTTAAATATGGAAGAGTTGGCTCATATTGGATTGCTCCTTAACAGAGAAGAACCTATAGTGGAGCTGGAGCCAGAACAAGAAAAGGAGGGAGAATATCAAGTAGAAGAGCCCTTGGATGAAGAATCTCAAATAAATGTACTGTGGGATTTCTATACAAATGAGAATGATGATGACGAAGGAGAAAGTATGGAAGAAATCTACACTAATGAAATCCACACATGAAGTAAGGGGCCAATTGTAGGTGTAATGAAGCCTGTAGACTAGACAAAGAAAGATGTTCGCCCTTTGAAGGCACCCACTCCCAAAGTTCTTGTTGAGAAGGGTAGGCCTAGTTGTCAGTCCAAGAATACCCCAGTTGCAAACCATCCAGAGAAAGATAATACATCTCCCATTGCAACGAAGGCAACTCAAGATGGTAAACTCCCACCCAAGAATAGAAAAACTGGTATGTTTACTCTACCCTATCCTATTTATAACATTGATTACAATATTGTGGATGATCTTAAGAAATATAGGGCTAATATCACATACTTTGATTTGCTAAAGTTAATGCAGCAAAGAGTTCTACTCCTGAAAGCTATGAATGAGCAAAACAATGAAAATACCACCATCCCAAGTAGCCAAACCAAGAAGTCAGTGTCCAGACCTGTAAACACCTCCATTATAGCCCAAACACTATCAGCTATGGAAGCCACTCTGTCCAAAAGGAATCGAAACCCTCAAGATGTCAATGTAGCCATGATAGGGAGAAAATCAAAATCCATGACTCCACCTTTCCTTATCACATTTGAAATCCTCAAAATGAACGTACACAATTTCTTGGTAGATTCTGATGGCTCATCCACTATGATGCCTTATGCTGTTTCTAAAAGACTGCATGCAATACCCGAGAAATCTGGGACTCGAATTATGCAATTGGACAAGATAAATGTGAAAGTAATTGCAGAATTGAAATATGTGTTTATTCAGATGGCTGCTAAACCACAATATAAACAAGTCATTGATATAGTGGTAGTCGATATACCTGAGGCTTATGGAATGCTACTTAGTAGGGACTGGTCAGCAAAATTGAATGGATATTTCTCAACTAATTGGTGCCATCTCTTGCTTCCTTAGAAGGGGAAGGGTGATATGCTGAGAGTCGACTGAGAAAGATACATGAAGTATGTGGTGACAGAATTAAATGACCCCAATGAACCTGTAATGTTTACCAACTCAATCCTTGGGAATTATAGTTTCAATGTTTGTGCCACAGAAACCTATCTTGGGGAATTCCATGCTGAAACAATTGAAGAAATTGCAATAAACACATGGTTGGAAGCTCTCCCCCATAGTCTGACTGATGAGCTACCCTATAATATAGTAGATGATAGGACTAATTTCATAGAAAGAAATTCAATTGATGTAACATTAGACTCTATATTTTGGACACTCTATTGTGATAGCTCTAACTACCTAGAAGGTGCAGGTGCTTGGAACATGCTCATTAACCCGTAAAGGGACTAACATTCGATGGCTAGCTGATTGGAGTTTGTGTGCACCAACAACATGGTAGAATACAGAGGCTTGCTACATGGCTTGAAAAAAGCCATTGATATGAAGGTGAGAAATATTAAAGCTTCTGGAGACTCACAAATAATTGTGGACCAGGTAAGGGAAAGGATACATCACAATTCACCACACTTGGCGAGATACCAACATGAGGTACGGAGCTTAACTAACAATTTTGATGCTTTTCATATCATACACATACCTCGATGGCAAAACCAAGATGCCAATCAAATGACTGATATGCTGCAAAATTTTTGCCTGATCTTAGATTAAACAAGAATAAATATTATTTTGGATTGATTTTCAGACCTTCCGTACCTGATAACATCTCAAATTGGCAGGCGTTCGAAGGTGACGAGCAAATCCTTGAGTTCCTGCATTGCGAGAAGACATTCAAAAATGCACTCATTGATGAAAAAGTGCATGATAGGCTTGTGAATGAGAGTGAAGACGAGGTAATATCTTTCATGGAGAAATTTACCATCAACGGGTTTGGCATCCTTGACATTCTCATGTTTGATAACACTTCTTATTTTTCATCACTAAAGTTGACCAAATTTTCTATTGATAAATCAATTCGCATAAGGCATGCATCAAGCTATTACCCCCAGGGAAATGGAGTTGTAGAATCCTCAAATAAAAACCTCATCCACATAATCCATGCATCTGTTGCTGACAAGCAGAGGAAGTGGCACAACGCTCTAAAAAATGCTCTGTGCCGATAGGGTCACCCCAAAGGGTAAGCATGCAAAACTTCAACACTTATGGCTAGGCCCATTCCAAGTTGAGGAAAAAATTGGTCAGGGAACTTATAGATCGAAAACCTTATAGGGAGACACTAAGAAACCCCCTATTAATGGCCAACCTCTTAAGCGACACTCCTATTAGCCATAACACGATGGTTACTGCCTGATTAGGTTAGGATTCATTTTATTTTGTTGTTAGCTTAGTTACATTTTCATCTTGTCCTTTCCTATTTTACGCAAAGTTTATTTTCCTTTTAATTGCAGTCCTTTTCAGCTAACTGATTTTGGCCCTCCAGTCTCATTTTTTCCTTTTTCAAATTAACCCCATTCACCACCTTCAGCTTTTTCCTCCTTGATTAACCTGCTGGTGAGTCTGTTGATCCTAAATCCATCATTACCTTGCAAATCAAACAAATTTCCAATGAGCCCATGAGAACTTGAAATCCAGCTATGGAATTCAAATCGAATCCATTCATTAGCATCTATTGGGAAGTAGGTAAAATTTGTTGATAACCTGGATACTTAGAGCATGTAGGGGCATCTTTATAAAACAAAAAAAATGAGTAACTATAGCTGGAATGGTATGTAGGAATGCTACCATTTAAAATCCCACTCAGACCTATACTTTCTTGTAAAGTTTGTAGTCATTCTCCATTGGTCCCATCCACCACACTAAGTTTTCCAATACCTGTCATCTACAAGTAAACCTCCTTTCATGAGATAAACTCACTGTCATATACTTGTGGCAAATCCAATTGTGCTCTAGTCCTTGTGCCTGAAACTGGAATGACTTATTTAAAAGAAAATTAAATGTCAAGTCCTTGTGCCAATCTGGAAGGACAGGTTGTTTGGGAAGCTAGTTAGAGTAGGGACTATTGTTGGGCTCAGAGTACCGGTTGATAGAACAAGCCCAACCTTGCTTAAGTGGTTTAAAAATATGGCAGGATCCATGACTGCACCCCATTCAATCATATGAAAATATAGCACTAAAATTCTTATATAAAGTGCAGAGAAACATATCTACATCAAGTTTGATAAGCAATGAAGAGCTGAGGTACACACCTAAATAGGTATTGACAGACTATTGATGGCCCCGAAAGGATTTTGAAAGTAGAAATAGGTAAAAGGGGGTCAAAAAATCCCATAATACTACCATTGGAGAATGCCTTTCAAAATGCTATCAGTAAGTAGAATCTATTTGTCTCCATCCCACCTGGAGCAACTAATCTTGAAGTGGAACCCATGCCTCTCCATCTATACAGTTTGCATTTCAAGTTTATCTTAACACCATGATGTTCTATTGATCCAAGGTTTATTTAAAAACAGAGATAAATGGTTCACCCAATGGTTCGCCATTTGTTGTGGCCACAACCACCACCCTATTAAAATCTTCTCTGTTAGCAATTTTGAATGGGTCCCCTAGAAGTTAATCTTGCATCTCTCTGAATGATCTGTTTTATCCCAGGAGTTTTAACTCTCTGAGGAGTCAAATATTTAATTCATAATGGGTAAGCCCCTTTAATAAATCTCTACTGCATGGTTCATCTATAACCCTTTCTAAGTCCTTCATTCATATCCTTCATCAGGACTTTTTCAACCCCCAAAACCTTCTATCACATCTTCATTCCCTTTATAACTCTTTGTAATAGAAATACTGGAAAAAAATGCACAACTTACTGTTTTTCGCTTAACCACAATCAACATTAAAACACAATGCTTACCTAGCTTCCGGACCCGACTATTTTATTAACCAAAATGCATATATTTCGGGTCCAGAGCCCCATTGCATATGACAATCGGCAGGATTCCTAGGCTATATATATACATAAGGCGCGCTTGGATTCCAGACCCGACGGTTTTATTAAACCAAAATGTATATATTTCAGGTCCGGAGCCCCATCACATATCGCAATCGGCAGGGTCTAGGGCCCTTACATAAGACGCACCGCTACCACTCAGACCTGACGATGATTACAGACTAGGATGCATAATATTTCAAGTTTGGCCTTATGGCCAGATGCGGGTTTTCCCATATATTCCCATGTTTTTCGAAAAGTATTGAGGTCAGGGTTTTTCAAAGGGAAGTCTAACATTACAGACCTATCAGCGGTATTAACATACATACATACATAAATATATATATATATATAATATATATATATATATATATATATATATATTATATATATATAATAATATATAATATATATATATATATAATATATAATATATATTATATATATCTAGTCGGGTCCGGAGCCCTATCTCATAACACAATCGCCGGGTTCTAGGGCTTATATATAAGGCACACCACTATATACTAGACTCGCTGATAACTATCAATTTGGGTGCATAAATTTTGAAGTCTGGTTGTATGGCCTGGCCGTGGGTTTTCCCATGTATTCCTTTGTATTTTCGATAAAATGTTCTAGACCCAATTTTCAAAGGAGAGTGTTATACTACGGACTCAAAAGGATTATTAACCCAACTCATATGTATTTTGGGTCCGAATCCCTAATTGCTTATCGCAATCAGAAGAGTTCATGGTTCATATATAAAATGATTTGCGATATGGTGGACCCACTGATAATTATAGGATCTGATATATAATTTTTGAAGTTCGGTTGTACGACCCAACTGCGGGTTTTCACGTATATTCCTGTGTATTCGATAAAATGATGTGGTCATGATTTTTAATGGAAAATCCCATATGGAAGACTTGATAGTGTATAGGTTCCTATCTATAATATTTCAAGTCTAGATTTCTGATCCGTTTCGGTGTTATGCAATGATTTTAGTGTTAGATTTTCGCTTGTGGGACTGGATTAATGCATGGGTTAAAAACTAGGGGGTTATTCTTTCATGCTTGTCCCTTTTGATGTTATAAACTCTTCATGAAGGCAAGATTTGTGTTTTTTAAGCATTTTTATCATATTTGTATAAGTATGACTGATGTTGGCTATCTCTGCAGGCGAGGACCGAGAGAAGGCAAGCGAGGTCGAAGAATGGATGCATAAGCTTCAAGTATGGCTCCAAATAAAGATGCATGAGTGAATACAAAGAGTTATCTATGCGGATATGTTCTATTTAAAAATTTGGCTTTAGGCATTGGCGGTCATGTTTCTAGGTGTTGCCTGTGTATTCCGAAGGTGAAATTGCCCCAGGTTTCATCATGAAGAGATGACACACATTCATCCTCTTCTAATAAACATCTATTCATATCCCCAAGAAATGAAGTGCTCCATTGACCGAAAATGCCTTCTACGTGTCAGTAGTCACACCGATGGCTCTACATCTGTGTATTCTAATCGGTATATTGAAAAGAATAGGGGAATACAAAGGGTCACGGACCTGAGGCACAAATATTACCTCCAGATAGGAGAGAAGGTATTTTTTTGAGTGGGAGAAAACAACTTTGATTTATTGTGAATAAAGAAAATTGTTTGGTTCAAGAAGGATCCTGTTGTTTCAAATTAATTTCCCTTTTCTCTCATATTTTTAGGATCAGTGTGTTGTTGATAGTATAAAGACAAATGTGATTTTCTTTGTGCATATTGATAACTAGCAATTCATGGTTATTCCTGGTTATTTGAATGTAATTCAATAGCATTGATAATTCATGAAAGGTTGTTGTTTCCAGACTTTTTAAACATCAGTTGCAAGTGTTATTTTTATGGAAAGGAATGTATATTCCTGTATAAGTAATTGGATTGTGATTAGGATTTAATATAGCCTTGTTCTTATGTGGACCAGTAATTGATTCATTTGGACTTGGGATTTATATATGATGTTTAACCTCCTTTGTTTTTCTCCTGTAGGATAGATTAGGATAGTTAGGACTAGATTAGGGTAGTTATAAGTAGTGTAGATAGGGCTTGATACATATAGGTTAGCTGTTTTTTGTTGTTGATATAATTGAAGTCTTCCTCCAAGAAGAAATCTTCCAACACATATAGCAATATACAAGATCCTGTAAAACCCGTTGGAGCTAGCCATCCCAAACGAAAGCAGATCTAATTGGGATCTGTGATTGGGTTAGTTCCCCTTGTTGATATATCGAAAATTCATTATGTCAACAGAACTAAAAATAGGGATTTGGAAAATAGATGGCAATGGTAATGAAGTTATTTTTGTGATAGTTGATAAGGTAGGAGTATGAAATCCCACAGAAACCAGAGGACTAGTTGAGGAAGATAATGATGGGATAAAAATGGAAAATTTGGGGATGTGTATGCAACTATCTAAAGTTCATGAACTATTTTTTCCAAAATTTTAAATTGAAACCAAATTTCTTGATTTTGTGGCAACAAATCCAATTCTTGATTAACAAAACTAGAAATAAAAGTTTCAAATTTGGTCTCATCAAATATAATATCTAAAAGATTGCTTTCAGTCTTAGATATAAATAGATTTTTCTCAAATTTACTATCAAATTGTATATCATCAATAGGTTCAACCTTTTTAGGTAATGAATACGACCTCTTTAAATGAGTTGTACCTAATTTTTCTAGAGATCTTCTTCTTCTTCTGAATAACCTCTCTGGACTTGACAAAATATGTGGTGGATTTGGATAAAAGTTCCTTCGATTGTAAACCCCTCTATGAGTTATAACTTCATCAATAGGATCACCTTAAATATCAAAGTGGAATTGCTAGAGAAAAAATATTGTAGCCAAAATTGATGTCCAAATCTCTGTTTTCCCTCAAAGATATGATCTAAACCATAAAATAGTTTAGGGAGAATGTATCTTGTGGTCCCCAACAATGACAACAAAATGTTATCACTTACAAAAAACACTGGTTGTGGGGAAAACTATGAGGTAACCTCAAACCAATTTGAGGTTGAAATTTGACCCTTTAACCTGGAGACAGATCTCTTCCCAAACTCAGCTACCCTAATATGTCCAGTGGTAAAAGGTCCATAATATGTTCTATGGCTAGACTATTTGAGAAAGAAATGAAGGATGTTTGGTCTATAGGAAAACTTAACCATTGGACATGGAGTCTAACCCAATCACATTTATATCAAACACACGTTCAGTGAGAAAATATCACAAAAGAAAGATAGAAACAACTCCTTTGACAAGTTTGGGAAATCATAGAATAGTAAAAAAATTAGTGTGTTCTTTAGGTGAAAAACAAGTAATAAATATCCAAATAAAAGAATTTGGATTATAGAGATATGGATTCCAATTTAGCAACTTGGTATTCAAATATTAAAGAACTTATGAAACTTAGAAACATACAGGGAATTGCAAACACAAGAATTCCTACAAATTGCTCACATAATCTGTTGTAATATTAGTTTATTACATACAAGCACAATACATAAATAGGCTTTCTTTCAAAAGATTCTGACCCTTCTTCATTACAAAGACTTTTCTTTTATGGATTACTTACAAACTATAACCAAGTTTCCAGTATCTATTTAATGACAAATTTCTAAAAAAAAGTGTATATGTCAAATACATGTACATAATACATTTATTAAGCCTATCTGTATCTAAGCATAATAGTGTGCTATAAAACTGGCTATAAAACTAGGTAAAAAATGATGACTAATCCTCTACCTGATTTGCTAGAACATGTACTTTTCCATCCTTCCAAAAATATCTTATGTTGCGTAGCTCCTCCGTTCAGGATTCCTAATATGAAAGCATTGATAGTATCATTTTTATCCTTTTGAGGCCATAATATAAACAATATCACTGACAAAATGGTTGTCCGTGCTTTTATAGAACCGATTTCCAAAAATGCGCTAACAATGAAAATGTCAGCACTCTTTCGCTTTTAACAATGAAAAATGCTAATAGATAGATTATCAATATGTGGATCAAAATTTCATTTTGATAGTGGGCAATAAAAAATGTGTGGTCAAAAATCAACTAGCTAAGTTTTCTAGCTACCTCTAGCAAGACATCAACATTTTTCCTCCTCTATCTCTTAGTCCTTTGAACTTCAACATGACCCCTTTCTTTGAATCTTTGGTTTTATTTGGTTTCTTTGAGCTTGTGGCCTTCTATTGATTTATGATTAGGTTCTTTTGAGGAGTTTTATCTACATCTCTAAGCTCCTTTGCTAACCCATGATTTTGTCACATGTTGACATTCAGTTTCATCTTACTCCATGGCCTGGTGTGGTGTCCTTTTCTACCTTTAAGCATCTCTGCTAAGTTGGGGTCCTTATATACTTTTGTCTTCTCTACTTTGGGCTCAATAAATTTTCTAGTGGCTTACTCTTTTTTCTTACTAACCTCTTTTTCTACAGGTATGAGGACAATGGGAGGAGGAGTATCCTCTGTTTTCCTGATCCTATCACTTTTCTTGGTGTAGACCATGGGTAATTCAGGAACCAAAGGGGGAACTATTTCGACCTTTTTTTGTCTATTTATGTGTATAGATGAGGTCCCATGTTTAGGTTTATGTGGCTTTTAAACTTTATTTTACTACCCTTATTCATACTCCTTTTTGATTTTGCAGGTTGAAGTTCAAACCCTCTCCAAAAAAAAAAGTGCGGGTTAGGTCCTTCCAGCTCTTCTTAAAAAAATTTAAATCAACAATTTTATCAAACCCTTGTGATATATAAAGTGGGACAATGCATATATTCTTTCTCTGACACTAGTAGACATATTTTTTAGGCTTTCTAATAGAAGTTAGGGAGTATTGATTCTCAACTGACCTGCTATATGAGCCAAAATCTAGAAATGATAAAGATTGACATGATTATAGCATCCTTTACAGGTGAAGTATGACTGAATAATCTGCACGAGACATTGCCACTCGTCCTTTAACAGGGACCTATGAACCCCTAAGAACCAAATCATCTCCTTAAATTCATATTTCATAAAAAGGGTAGATCAATGTCAGCCAAAACATGGCTCCTGAAAGCTCTCTTTCCATCTGCAAGAAAACCTATGACTTCAACGATTAGCTCCTTTGTGACCTGAAATGTAATTCCCCCAACAGTCACTTGTTGACCATCAAAACCTTCATCAAATTCTCTAGCAACTTCATCTTGGTAACCTGCAAAATGATTGAAAATTTTCTCCCAGCCTGCTTCCCAAAACCGTCGCTAAATTTCTGGATAAATCTCGAGCAATTCAGGTGCCTTAGGCTTGCTCTTGTTCAATTTTCTATTCCTTCCCATGTTTCTCATCACCAAGAAAAAGAACAGGAAATGGGATTACAATTCGATCCTTGATTTCCGGGGACAATTTGACAACCCATCCTTATTTAGCATATGATATATAATAGCTCAATCACGAGTTTTCTGAGTCTTACCATATGAGGTAAATTACTGGAGGATGTTTCAAGTTGTACATAATTATAATGGAATGACAACTAATTTAAAAAAAAAATCTTACCCGCAATCATGATCTTGTAACCCACATTACCTCTTGGCAACAGAATCCAACAATGAATCATGTGACCTCACCATCTGAATCATTACCACTTGTTTGATATTAATTAGTCATCTTCCGACATGTGCTCTATCAACTCAATTTGGATGTAAGACAAAAAAAATAAAATTGAATTTCTCCTTTTGGCATTGATGTCCTGAATGTCAACGCATTTTTAAAAATTTCAAAAATATAATAACGCTAACATTCTTGTTGTGAGCACTTTAACCACATTTATTACAAATTTGTGCTGACACTCCCATTGCCAATGCTTTAAAAAAATTATAGGCCCAAAATGTGATAACATGTGTTGAATATAAATCAAATTTGCATCCCTATTTCTTTAAAGATTTTGATTGTAACCCACAAAAGTTTGACCAATGTGATGTTCAATACTTCTATCTACCCATTATTTTATGGATGGAAAGTTACAAATCTTTTCGATTTGGTGTCCACATTCTCCCAAAGTGTAGTGCAAAAGGTACTAAGAAATCTAGTATTTGTATATGAGACAATTGTCATTAGTATAACATAATATACAAAATGGATTAGAAAAATTGAATGATTGTAAGGAACAATACCTGCAAGTATAATTAGGTAATTAATGAAAGTTAAATAAAATATTAAATAAAATGAAAATGTAAAAAAAAATGAGACAAAAGAGAGAAGAAAAATAAAAGAAATGGAAAAGAAAATAATAATAGGAGAGAAGAGACAAAGGATTGCGAAATGAAAATTTAGATGTAATACCATATTTTGGATCCCTCATAATGTAGATCTAAATATATCTAAGTGTCGTTACGAGTTATAGCATGGAATCTTTATCAATTTTAATATTTAAATATACAATCATGAATGTTTTAAAATTATTTTTTCAATTAATGAGATTTCATCAAATAAATGATAATAGTGAAGCATATACATTAACCACGATGCCATAAATAAGAACTGGTGAGGCGGATATGGGATTAACTTATCTACTATGTTGAATTTGAATTCTATTCCCTCTTTTTTCATTTCACAAGAATCAATTAATGAGGACTATTTGGTAGTTGAAGAGCCATCCTCTCATAATTATGGAGTTATGGAGAGGTGAATGGAATAGAGAAAGTACCCACATTGATTTTCAACCTTGAACAATACTTTTCAAAGCCTAGATTTGAAGAATTGGGAATCATACTTGAGCACAGGTAGAGAGTGCATGTGGGGGTTGAAAAGGTAGTCTTATTCATATTTAGAGAGGGAGAGGAGAGTCACATGGGATGAGTGAAAAGTTACACATGAGACTCTACAACAAATTTTTCATGTTGAGGAGTTAGTGATGAGTTATTTCTTGTAGAAATTTTGGGTCTAGTAGAACTCAAGTTTGTTAGAAATAAGTTGCCTTTTGTAGATAACTGATGGAAAAAGCATTGATGGGTGCAAACAGATCGATCAAAGAAAAAAAGAATTTGGAGCCATTTATTGTATAGAAAATTATATAAAATATTTCAGAAACACAAATACATAAACACATAAAACAAGAGAGACACAGATATATGTGGTTCACCCAATTTGGGCTACATTCACGAGGAAAAAACCATTCCTTCCTTTTATATTATCAAGAAAAATGAAGAGATACAACCTATAGAAGATTTGCTGTAATTTCCACTTTTCTCTCACACAACTTCCTCTCTCTCTCTCTTAGAATAATCATACACAACCACAATACAATTCCCTCATATAAATTGAGGGTTACCTTATAGGGAAAAAAACCCTAAATTAACATAAATTCTACCGTTAGATCATTTGCCTAATGAATAACCCAAATTGACTATGAAATTAAAATATTTTAAAGGGAAATTTTTCATCTATTTTTAGCTTTGGGGGCATTGTCCTCATGTTAATTTTTCATAGGGCTACATTGTTATTTGCTTTGATAATTTCCTTTCATCATTAATACATAAAGTTCACCCCATATCATCATTACATTATTTAGATCTACATCATTATTCATCAGCATATGTAATTATATCGAAGAAAAACATCATCATCATGAGAAATGCAACAGAACATAAAAGAACAATATAAAAAAAGCATGCAAACACATAGAAATACTAGGTGTGGTTTGAGTCTATGGAAAACCCCACTATGGGGAAAACCCTTGTAAATATTCTTCTTCTTAGATTGTCATCAAATGATTCAGCAAAAGAGAGTACAATGATCCATAACTTTATCTATGCAACAAAACAACTATGATATACATGAAATAGATCTAATCATGCGTGAAAACAAAACTTTGATCCTGATGACTATAATATGTTGTCATTGATTGTGGATGACTGCTAGATACTATTGTCATTGTGTCAAACACTACTGAACACTAAGCATAAACTTCAGAATACTGAAGTCTCATCTTTGAGTCTTGGATGCAGGGAGGAGGATTTGTGCAAGTGTCTATAACATACCTAGACGCTTTATGTGAACTATATGCCAACGTTTATGGCATCCCAGATGCTCCCAGACCATTCTGTACATGCATCCAAAGACCAACTCACCAGATCTACTCAAAAACTCTTGAGCACTCTCTTAAAGTTACGGTGCATCTATCTAGGACCTCTTGGACACTCTTAGGACCACTTTGCGTGAGCGTTCGAGAAACAACACCTCGATATCTTCTTCTAGAACCTTGGATGCTCTCATAAGCTTTTGTGCAAGTGTCTATCGGTCTTTGGATGCTCTAATAGCTTGTGTGCCACCACCGAGGGACTAAAATGCCTAGTTATGTGCTAGTGTCCAGGGCTAGAAATCCCTAGATTAGTGCGAGGTTTGACCCTGAGATTGCAAACCCTTGTGCAAAGTTTCCTCCAATAGACCTGTACGATCCAGGGCAATAAGAGAAGAGAAGATGGCTTTATCAAATGTGTCTAAATGAGTTTGAGGTCTCTTATATTTATAGGATTTAATGAGGGTTCACTTGGGGTTAAGGCCAACCTAAGAAGTTACCCATGTGGTTAGGTTCGACCCATTCCATAATACAAGTACAAATAATTCATAGCTCAAATTCCACTTGGCCAATTTGGGTGATATTTAGGTCAATTTTGGTCCTGTCGAAAACAAGAATCTATTGCAATCATTATCTTCATCATATGATCTATCCAAAGTGGAAATTGACCGCAATTGAAAAAATTAACACTCCCTCTCAATTAGGGAGAATTCCACTTACCAATAGTTTTCCATCAACAATATGCCATTCTGGAATTTTCAAGTGTCATCATGTATCATCACGGATCATCTCTATCATTTAGTCATCATTCCATGTCCATCTCAAGTGTCTCATCATCACAAATAATCATTGCACTTCTCAATCTATCCTTTTCTTATTCATTCTTATCTCTTGATTGTTCTTGCACGTATGTTGAACTTTCTTAGATCTATAAGAAGAAGAATTTATTATCGGATGGGAGCAAAATGTACCTCCCTCTATCCAACATCCTACTACCTAGAATCTCTTCTAACAGGCTGCTACCTGGAATATCATCATCGATTGTCATCAGAGAAAATATCATCAAGGAGCACATCTCAACCTGGAACCACATCGAGCAGCACATTTTGACCCAGAATCTCAAGGGGGAGCTATAAATAAACAGTCCCATATCTAGCAATAAGATAACGCATCATATAGGGAAGTACACCCTCAACCCCGGTGTTAGCTCCTGCTGCAGCAGGTATGCATTTTTCATGATTGGCATTTCACAGGCCAAATATGTCGTACTGTGCTTGCTGCAATGCTCCATATTTGCTTAAACAGTCTGTTATCACTTAAAACCACAGTCCACCTATGTCCAAAGATTCATATAATTTTTTTTTTTTTTTTTTTTTAGGTCTCCATGTGTGTCACTTTGAAGTTAGAATTTCAAAAGGTATTGATGTGAGTCCTTGTAAAAAACCGTTAGATACCCTCCATCATTATTGTTTAAAGCATGTCTTGTCTTGTTTGCATCATTTGGATTTTGCGCAGCTTCGCAGCGCGATCTGATTGGCCAATTTAGCTGCGCAATCATTTTTCCACCTTTTCGCAGCGTATCATCTAGCAGCCATTTCGTAGCGCGGTTTGTCAATTCATAATTGTCTGCGCTACGAAATCGAGGATTCGGGGTTTTTTGCAGCGTGTTTTCTTGAAATGTCAAATCTGGGGAGATGAGTCATTAGGTCCGTTCACATTTTGTCAGTTGCTGTCTTCTCCAGGTCATGATAGGATCATTCCGCCATCAGGTTTAGGATCACGCACATGACGATTATTTTAAGAGATCTTATGAGGTATGGTTGTGTCATAATGTTTATTCATGGTGCGTTAACATGCCTGTTGTATGACGAGTTTTTGAAAAAACGCAAAGAAGCCCGAGTTTTCATTTAAATGGATCATTGCAAGCGAGCCTGCACTCCAAAGCCGAAGCTGTTTTGTGAATTGTAGTTG
>APFE031578227.1:0-15036 GCA_000404065.3 Pinus taeda
TGATATAGAATTAGCACTTATTCAAATTACGTGGAGAAATCAAAGATTTGGGGATGCTATGTTAGCAAGACACCTTGATAGATTCCTAATTAAGGAACCATTGATGGATAAGATAGAAATGGTTGGGTAATGTGAAGTTAGTTAAGGGAGGAATATCAGATCAGTCACCTATTTTTATAAGTAGAAGGAAGAAACATAGAGACTTGAGATTAGAGCTCCCTAGCTCCAAGAAGGAGATGATATTACCAAAATTTCCCAACAACACACAAGAGGTCGGAAGGCTTTCGAAACTATATGGTTCTTAGAGAATGAGGAGGGATCCTCATTGCATTATTTCAGAATATTAATGAATCCTAAACCCCAAACAATAAACTTCAAAACCTTAACTCTAAACCATAAACATTAAGAATTTTATAACATTTAAAAAAGTAGTCTGTAACTTTTATTTAAGTCTTTATTAAAAGCATTTACTCGTGTTATAAACCCTAAACCCTAAACTCTAAACCTCAAACTCCAAACCCTAAGGCCTAAAGTGTAAACCCTAAATACTAAGAATTTTATAACATTTTAAAATCCATTTTGTATATTTTATTTAAATGTTTACTAAAATCATTTACTAAAGTGTTATAAACCCTAAAACCTAAACCTTAAACCTTAAACCGAAAATTAAAATCCAAAACCCTAATCCCTAAGCATTTTATAATACTTTAAAAAGAGTTTTGGAACATTTATTTAAGTCTTTATTAAAAGCACTTAACGACGGTCTTATAAACCCAAAACCCTAAACCCCAAAGGCCAAACCATAAACACTTAACCCTAAGCAGTTTATATCATTTTAGAAGGAATTTTGTAAATTTTATATAAGTCTTGATTAAAACATTTACTAAAGTCTTATAAACCATAAACACTGCGCAAAACCACCCTAAAGCATTATTCTAACTTTTATTATAATGTTTATCAAAATAATTTACTAAAGCATTATAAGCCCTAAACACTAAACCTAAACTCTAAACCCCAAACATGAAGCCCTAAACCCTAAACCTTAATTCCTACACTTTAAGCATTTTATAGAATTTTAAAAAGTTTTTGTAACTTTCTTTTAAGTGTTTACTAAAATCATTTATTGAACCCTTATGAACCCTAAACCTTAAACCCTAAACCCCAAACCCTAAACCCTAAGCATTTTATAACATTTTAAAAATATTTTTTAACTTTTATTTAAGTGTTTACTAAAATAATGTACTCAATCCTTATAAACCCTCAACCCTAAAACATGAACCCTAAACCCTAAATCCCAAACCCCAAACGCAAACCCTAAATACTAGCCATTTCATAACATTTTGAAAAGTTTTTTGTTACTTTCTTTTAAGTGTCTACTAGAAGCATTGTCTAAAGTGTTATAAACCCTAAACCCTAAACCCTAAATGCTAAGTATTTTATAACATTTTGAAAAAGTGTTTTATAACTTCTTTAATTTTTTATCAGAATAATTTACTAAATTGTTACAAACCCTAAAAGCTAAGCCCTGAACCATCAACCGTAAACCCTAAACTGTATACCCTAAACCCTAAATTAGATTAGCTAAATACAAAATGGTATATTCTATATTTATATTAACTAATATAATTTATTATTATAATCCTATTTATAATTAATATTAAATAAATATTATTGATTTATTATTGTTGTAAAATAATTTTAGTGTTGATGCAAAGTCTTAATCCTAGTTGAAAACAACTCTGAATATATAATAATTTTTATTTTCATTAATTAGCGTAGATAATTATTATAAGATTTTAGAAATTAGTCTATATTTATAGAGAATATCATGCATAAAAATATCATGCACAACATTTTATATTTTGTTAATATACCATGTAATAATAGACTTTCTCTAATAATTTGAATTAGGATTTGGTTATGTAAGATAATGATAATTGCAAGGATTGTTTCAATATGGAGATGTTTAGGAATCAATTGAAGATAAGTAATAATTTCTAGTTAGAGAAAATAATAAGTGATTCATGCCTCCATAGCAATGCTTGAGAACAACAAATTTTGGAGATTAGTTGGTCCATCTTAAGCATTATAATTATAATTTTCTTGGATTTTGTAAGTTTGTGATACCTGTTTAGTTATAGTGGAGTAGTCACCTTTGTTTTATCCTACAAAATCTCGCACAAAACAATGGTAAGAGTCACGTAAATGATTTGTCTAGTACATATTCAATTCAACGTTTAACTAATTGGTACCAACTACACCCTTTAACTTGATAATTTTGGTTCTTATATTCAACTTAAAGATAGAGAATGAAGTATCTCCATTGACAACATATACCAAAATATAAATATGTCAAAAAGAAAATTTTGAATACTCTAACTCAACTCTATTATCCATATTCAACAAAGTCATAATGTTATTGAGAACAAAGGGTTGTATGCACAACTAGTTTATATAGTTATACATCAAGTAGATTTGATTGAATTTATTGTTCCTCCACATTTAAGATATTTTGTAAAACAATTATTATAACAAAGTTACTATATGACAATTTCAAGCTACAATTTAGGTAGAAATAGGTTCTATATTTTATGTTTTACTTTGAAAGTGTCAATTTCTTTTACTTTAGAAGCAAATAAATGTTATTTTAAAATGTAACTTTTAATTTTTTTGCTTTGCCATCAACCATACTGTCTTTCTAACTTTGAAATTGTCAATCTTTTAGGTCAAAAGAAATTACATGTTGTTTTTTAATTTAACTTTTAATTTATTACTTTGCATATTTTAAATTTAAGGGTTAATTATTTTGATTTGTTTTCTTTTAATTTAATGTTATTCTATATCTTTAACTAACCTAATTAATATTCCGCATTCTAAATTTAGGTAACTTTTTGGTTTTTGGGTAACTTTTTACTTTTTTGGGTGGTTGTAATTGGTATTTCTTGAATTAAACCCTAACATTTAGTTAAGAGTTGGTAGAAGAATTCGAATGCGTGCCTATACGAATTCGTGTTGTTTATTCATAGCCGTTTGAATTAAACCCTAACATTTAGTTAACAGTTGGTAGAAGAATTCGAATTGGTGCCTATCCTGGTGCCTATCCGAATTCGTGATGTTTATTCATAACCGTTTCGGATTTTAAAATAGCAATTTGTTCGAATTTTTTCAAGATGTGCCTAATTGTTTCAAGATATGCCTATCCACAATGTTGTTGTCTGTGACTCTGTATTTTGTTGAGAGAGGGTGGTGTGTTCTATCCACAATGTTGTTGCCTCTGTATCTGTATCTTTGTTGGGAGAGGGTCATGTGTTCGATCCACAGTGTTGTTGCCTCTCTATCTTTGTTGAGAGAGCATACTGAATATATGAAGATCGTGTGTTCCATCCACGTTCCTCTGTATCTTTGTTTGGAGAACGTCAGACTGAATATATATGAAGGTCGTTTCTTCGATCCACGCTCAACGCAACTAGCACTTCATAACTCTACTCCAAATCACGTTGGAGGTAAGGAGGCCATTTGTGTCAATTCAATTCAAATTAACTTAACATTCTTGACGCATGCCTCTTCTTCTTCGATCTTTGTTTTACCTTTTCTTGGATCTTTGTTATCTTTGTTTCAAATTCTTGGTGATAAAAATGTTCTGCAACTATGGACATAGTTGATGGAAATTTTTGTTTGCACATTTGAAGCCATGTTTTTTCTGCAACCATAGATAGGGTTCATTGATAATTTTGTTTGCAAAATCCTTGTTTTAAAGTGTTGTTTATAAAAAAAATTCTGCAACTATGGATATAGTTTAGTGATAATTTTGTTTGCACATTCAAAACCATGGCTCTTTTTCGAGCTTTGTTTTAAAGTAAGGTTCATAATTTTTTTTTGCAACTATGGATATTGTTCATGGATAATTTTGTTTGCACATTTGAAATCATGGCTCTTTTTCGAACAGTCATGATTTTAAAGTAAGGTTCATAATTTTTTTCTTGCAGCTATGGATATCTTTTGTGAATAATTCTATTTGCATATTTGAAACCATGCAACTATGCCTCTTTTTCGAACCTTGTTTTAAAGTATGGTTTATAGTTTTTCTCTGCAACTATGGATATCATTTGCGAATAATTCTATTTGTAAATTTGAAACCATGTATCTTATTTCAGCCTTGTTTTAAGGAAGGGTGTATAATTTTTTCCTGCAACTATGTATAGTGTTTATAGATAATTTTGTTTTCACATTTGAAATGTTCAACACTTGTTTACAATTCTTTTTCTGCATCTATGAAAAATACTTATGGATGCTTTTCGTGTTCTGTTATACTTCTGTTCACACAATGCAAACTCTGAGCACTTTGAAATCAAGATTAATCCTCAATTATTATATAGGCTATTAATATATTGGCCGTGGACTCAATTTTTCGATTATGGTTACGAAGACATCAATCATAGATCCAAAAACCGAGATTACGATCTTGACTTCATATAAATTCATGCAAACATTCCTCTTTGGGGTTTGTCGAAGGAAGGATTGGAAGTGGAGGGGAGGAGGGGCACGAGGTGGAGTTGGTGGAGGTGGAGGTGGATTTGGAGGAGGTGGTGGGATGTGTAGGTGGTGGTGGAGGAGGTGGAGGTGGAGGTGGTGGTGGAGGATTTTGTGGGGGATGTGTATGTGGTGGAGGAGGAGAAGGAGGCGAAGGTGGTGGAGATGGAGGTGGTGGAGGAGGAGAAGGTGGTGGATATTGAGGTGGTTGAGGAGGTGGAGGTGAAGGAAAGGAGGAGGTGGAGTAGGATGAGGAGGAGGAGGAGGAGGTGAATGTGGAGGAGGAGGAGGAGGAGGTGGATGTGGAGGAAGAGGAGGAGGAGGTGGATGTATGCAATTTAATTTAAAATTCATCTTTTAAATTCAAATACTAAATTGTCACTCTCTTCTCCATTGTTGGAAATGAAAGCTACAATCTCATGAATCCTGAACATATCTCTTGATACACATAATATCCTACCGTTAAATGATATGTAATATATTTTGGAAGATTTCCTCTATGCACAAATATATTCATTCAAGTACATGAAATTCCTTTAACGTTTAGATCTGATATATTGTCCAAGAATTTGAAGCATTTTCGAAAGAAATGATATATACTAGGAAATTACCATTGGTTACTTGTAGAAAGGAAAACACGAAATCACATGAAGATAAGGAACATAGGAATAGAAGAGAAACGATGTAGCAGAGAACCAACAAAGTGTTACTTAGACTGCTGACTCGACTGGAGATTTGATCAACTTTATAATATCAATTCTAGAATTATTTGGGATGGTAAACTATGTTGACTAGCCCCTCAAACATCTCCCCTACCCTTAATTCCTTATTTGTGACAATGAAGGGAAGATTTGGAGTCTTACAAAAATTTTAAAAAATTTGATACACCATAAATTAAAATATGTAAACGCTTATAAGGAAATACAAGTTTGTCCATAAGGGTGGTTGGCTAAATAGCAGATCTAGTTTCATGGGAAATGAGAACTTCTTGAATTACATCTGCAATATTTAAAATGTGAATTCCTCTTATTTTCCATTCCCTAGGTGACCTATTGGAACATTCAACTTCAATTCCCTGAGTGTAATGTTGTTGTTAAGAAGAGAGACCACATCTTAAAAGCTTGGCTGAAAGAAATTAAATTTATGTTGTTAAAAAGATGACCAAGATTATTGTGCTATTGTAGGGGTTGGTGTTGAAGTCATATCGATTTTTTTTATAAGTAGTTGATGCAAGCAATTGAAGTTCTTGACCAAATATAGACCATTTTCATACAAATGTACTTCATGGGCATCAAATTATTTTAAATATTTCAAATATTGTACCATGTCTGCTAGTGATATGTACCATCAGAATTGTTGATCAACTAGTAATTAATGTCCTAATTATTGCATTTTATTAACAATTCCATGAAAATAATCAATAACACTCTCATATTTTACTTTTACTATCTTCCCTTCTCTAAACCAATGTCTATCCTCCTGCTGTAGTTGGGATTAATATTTTTATCCTGTAAAACCTAATTCTCATGGGTAGACTTTTCTCGAGGTTGAGTTACTTGTTGGGAGAACAATTCTCAAATTAGAAATTATTGAGTTTATATCCAATTGCATGTGGATGATAAATATATTGGGAAAATATTAAAAATATTTGGCTTTGTGGTATCATGTTTTTTCGAACTCTTGTTTTTCTTGGGAAAATTATTTGTGAACCTTTTTAATTATAGTGGATATATTTTCATTCCCTTGAACTATCAGTTTATCTTGAAATTTATTTACATGAGCAATTATTTGCTCACTCTAGTCGACCAATTGTTGTACAAACTATTGGATTGGATTACAATAAGTGGATCATTAATTATGCTTGGATTTTTTATATTAAGATATTCTATTTCATGCTTCTAACATTCTAACTAAATGTCTGTTTGTTATTGTTGTCTCTACTAAATATTTGTACAGTCCAACATCCAATTTTGTAAGTAACGTTATTCAATGCATCTTTGAGAATCGAATTATTTTATAAGTATTTTTAATCATTATATATTTATAATTAGATAGAAATACATGTTTTATGATAGTATAATTTTCAATATTTGTGTTTTTATTTTATGTAATGTATTGTATTGTTTGTTTGTGTTTGTATGACTATATATTATTGAACACAAAAAACAATTAGACTAACTATTAATATCTAATGCAAGAATTACACTTCGACTGAATTGAATTCTTGCATAAGTTATATATGTTAAATTTAATAAAAGTTCACTTTAGTAAATGACCATGACATCATTAATGACAATGTATTCTTTTTGGTAACCACAACTATAAAATGTGTGTATTTTAAAATCAAAATTATTTATAATTAATATAACGTTATAATTAATTACAATTTTATGTTTTATAATAGAATTTCAAATGTTTGTGATTATAGTTTATTTTGTGTAAATGTTTGTGTTTGTGCATATATAATGGTTTTACCAAAACATAAAAATCATATATAGCAATTACACTTTGAATGAGTTGAATTTGGGCATTAAATTATTTTATGTGCAAATTGATATTCAATTTAATAACATTCCATTTATTTATGCAAATGATCGTAACGTCTATTAATCAGCACATATTTCAATAATAAAAATAACTAAAATATGAAAAATGACTACGATGATAAATTTTTTGCAAGCATAATTACTCAATATATTTAAAAAATATACAATAGAACACTTACCAAAATTTGCAAGAAATTTATACTTTATAAATTAATTAGCTCGAAATTGATGGTTTGTAGTGATAGCATTTTAAAATGTGTTTTTTAATTTTATTATGGGTTTATTTTTTGTATTCTTTCTTACCTTTTTGTGTAATGATTTTACACAGACATAATATCCAACTAAAGATAGGAAGTATTTGAATCTTGTATTTTAACTCACTTATCTTCATTCAATTTGTTTAGGAATATTTTAATCAAAATATATTTCAAAAATACAAATGTGGACTTGAATTTTTATCCTTTGATTTATATTTGTGTTTAATTTAATGAATTATTTTTCAAAGAAAACATATAATTCATTTAAAAATATACAACTCTCTTTTTCAAACATTCTAAAGATATGTTTTTCAAGGTTCTTATGTTGCCTCTAATTACAAAAGTGAATTGTAATAAGCCTTGGTAAATTTTATTAGGACCCTTTTAATTGATATGCCCCTAACAAGTCAAACTGGGTCTAATGATGTGTCATAGATGTGGCATATGACAGTGTAAATATTTATTTTTAGTAATAGAAAAGAAAATTTGGTTTTTCGTGTTCTTATTCTTGAAACTTTATTAACATGTCATATTAGACTTCTATTCACGAGGAATGAGTTAAGCCCAAGAAGTGACAAGATAAAAAAAGTAAAAAACAAAGGTTCTCCTCTTTTCTAGAGTTGAATTGTCGGTTTTGCAAAGGACCAAGAAAACACATGACTCGAAATAAAAATGTCATGAGTGGAACTCACTTAAAAGGATTTTTGGAGATAAAACGTGTTGGATAAAATATAAAGGGATATTGCAAAAGAATGACTTTATCATACCCAAAAAGTAGCAAGATGCTCTTAAGGTTCAAGGAAATGTAAAGGGGAAAAGGACTACTATTTGTTCTCGTGGGAACCAGGAGTTAGATATTTGGGGGAACTACTTAGAAACATAGTTCTTTATTGGGAGGAATGCCATAGCCTTTAATTTGTTTCTTAAAAGGAAATATTATACAAGTATATTCTAGTCTAGCTGGGTTGTTCAACAAAAAAATACACTTGAATGTGTGCACAGATGCAAAACGATATTATATAATAAATTAAAGAATCTTGTTTGGATGGATAAATATATAAACACACATAGTAATCCTTATTCACCTGTAAAAATATAGTTTGTTGTAAGCTACTATAGAAAATAACTATTGAAGGTAAGATAATTAAATTTATACATAGTTTAACTCGTAGAAAAATAAATGTATACCTAGTTTAGCTTGCCATAGGCTAGAGAATTGGAATGATACCAATTGGCCATGGAAAAGGAAGTCTTGGGTAAATTAATACTAGGGCCTAAAGGACAACCTTTGCAAACTCCCATGACAAGGGTTCAACACAACTCTTGCCTAATTTGTGTATTCTCTTCTTCAAATAAAATGATAGTAATAGTAAATTAGATACAATCATTATGTAGAAACAAAATATATAGAGTTGACATGAATATCTAATGTGTACTCATAGAATATTAATAGAACAAATATTATATTATTGTAAAATTTTGATGGAATGACTTCATTACATGTAGTAACAAGTAAATAAATTGTATGAATTGTTCTTAGGAATAAAAAGAAAGACTCGCATTGTACTATTTTATCATAATTAAATATTGTCATTAACAAAGAGAGGGTAAATCCCTTGAATTGGAATCGATATACATGGCTTGTTTTGACTATGGGGACTTTTGGGAAAATCCCTAGCTACATAAGGGTTTTCTTTACACTCGAACAACATCAAATTTCCTTGCAGCCAACATCAAGTGAAAATCACAACTGACATAGAAACCTGTAAAGCTGAAGTGTTGGATAAGTACTTTAAGGCCAAAGCGTAGGGAAAAAGACTTGGATGAATTTTAACCCCAAATCAATGTCTCAAGATAACCCAAGTTGGTCGTACAATAACCTACACACACAAGAAAGGAATGCCTTATTTTGGATAGGAAACACTTTAAATTAATTAGGCAAAGAATGTTACAGAGGGTTTTGAGATATGTAGAGTCTAACCTTAGTAAGATAGATAACATCCTTCAATCTGATTCTCTCTTGTAAATGGAATAACATTAGTATTGTACAAATATTCTTGTACAGAGAAAAAATATACCGAGATGAGAATCAAGTTATGGTTTAATCATGAAATGGAAAATATAGAAATATGTTACAATATTGGAAGGAAATCCGAACATAACCAACCTATGATACATCGCAACCACAAAGTTAGAAGACAAAAATTACAATAATATACCCAATATGCAAGAATGGATTTAGTATAACAAAGATAAGTGAATGTAGAGGAATTAAAGACCTTGTGATGGCTTACCCAAGGATTGCATCCGTACCACATTTTGCAAGGAGTCTTTTTCTAAGAGTGTGAGATGGACATTTGTTTTTCACATACATTGTACATAGACTTGAATAATCGCAAAACATCAATTTTATGTTTTTTAAAAACCTAATTTAATGAACTGTATTCAATTTATTAATGTTTTGGAGCTTCTCCTTCTTGGAGCTAGGGAGCTCTAATCTTAAGTCCCTATGTATTTTATAACATTTTATAAAGTTTTTTGTCAGAATAATTTTGGCAAAATCACATAAAAAATCCTTTGTCGACGCGTTTTGAACCAACCAGTGTGGTTCATCGTCAGGACGAGTTGATGATCCAATCTGAGCAATGAGTTAAATAGAGACAACAGGCCATTCCAATAGCTAAATTTCCCAAGTAATGGTAACTTTTATTTAAGTGTTTATTAAAACAATTACTAAGGTGTTATAAACACAAAACCATAAACACTAAACCCGAAACCAAAAACCCTAAATTGAAAATCTTAAAACTTAAAACCTAAGAATTTTATAAAGTGTTATAAACCCTAAACCTTAAACCCTAATCCCTAATGCCTAAATGGAAAATGCTTAACCCTAAACCCTAGACCCTAAACTACAAACCCGAAATCCTAAACCCTAAATTCTAAACCCTAAACCCTATAGCCTAAACCCTAATCATTTTATAACATTTTAAAAAGTGTTTTCTAACTTTTCTTTAAGTGTTATTAAAAGCATTTATTAAACTGTCATAAACCTTAAAACCTGAACCTCAAACCCTAAACCCTAAACCACAAAACCCTTAACCCTAAACCATTAGAATTTTATAAACCTTAAACACTCTACCATAAATCCTAAACCCTATACCCTAAAACCCAAACCCTAAACCCTAAACCCCAAACCATAAACCATAAACCATAAATGCTAAGCATTTTATAACATTTTAAAAAATGTTTTGTGAATTTTATTTAAGTGTTTTTTAAGAGCTTTTACAAAAGTGTTATAAACGCTAAATTCAAAACTGTAAACCATAAACCCCATACAATAAACCTCAAACCCTTAACTGTAATCCATAAACACTAAGTATTTCATAACACTTCAAAAAGAAGTTCGTAAATTTTATTTAAGTGTTTATTAGAAACATTTACTCAAGTGTTATAAACCCTAAACCCTAAACCGTAAATCCTAAGCATTTTATAACATTTTAAAAATTGTTTGTAACTTTTATTTAAGTATTTATTAAAAGCATTAACAAAAGTCTTATAAACCCTAAACCCTAAACCTAAAACCTAAAATCAAAACTCTAAACCCTAAATCGTACGCATTTCATAACATTTGAAAAGTCGTTTGGTAATTTTTATTTAAGTGTTTATTAAAAGCATTTACTAAAGTGTTGTAAAACCTAAACCGTGAACCTAAAACCTAAAATCAAAACCCAAAACCCTAAATCCTAAGCATTTTATAATAGTTTAAAAAGTGTTTTGTAACTTTTATTTTAGTGTTTATTAAAATCATTTACTAAAGTGTTACAAAACTTAAAACCTAAACCTTAAACCCTAAACCCTAAACCACAAAACCCTAAACCCTAAACCCTAATCGCTTTATAAACCTTAAACACTCTACCATAAACCTAAACTGTAAACCCCAAACCCTACACCCTACACCGCAAAGCACAAACCCTAAACCCTAAACCCCAAACCATAAACCATAAACCATAAATGTTAAGCATTTTATAGCATTTTAAAAAGTTTTTGTAAATTTTATTTAAGTGTTTATTAAAAGCTCTTACGAAAGTGTTATAAACCCTAAATTCAAAATCCTAAACCCTATACCCCAAACAATAAACCTCACACCCTTAACTCTAAACTGTAAACACTAAGCATTTTATAACATTTTAAAAAGTAGTTTGTAACTTTTATTTAAGTGTGTATTAAAAGCATTTACTCAAGTCTTACAAACCCTAAACCCTAAATCCTAAGCGTTTTATAACATTTTAAAAATCATTTTGTAACTTTTATTTAAGTGTTTATTAAAAGCATTTACTAAAATGTTATAAACCCTAAACCCTAAACCTAAAACCTAAAATCAAAACCCAAAACCCTAACCCTAAGCATTTTATAACAGTTTAAAAAGAATTTTGGAACTTTTATTTAAGTCTTTATTAGAAGCATTTACAACAATCTTATAAACCCTAAACTCTAAATCCCAAAGGCCAAACTGTAAACACTAAACCCTATCATTTTTTATCATTTTAAAAATAATTTTGTAACTTTTGTTTAAGCCTTTACTACAACCATTAGTAACTAAACCATAAACCATAAATTTTAAACCACCATAAACCTTAAACCCCAAACCCTAAACACTAAACCCTAAACCCTAATCATTTTATAAAATTTTAACAAGTGTTTTGTAACTTTTGTTTAAACATTTATTAAGAGCATTTAGTAAAGTGTTATAATCGCTCAACCCTAAGCTCTAAACCCTAAAACCTATACTTAAAACCCTAAACCCTAAAACCCAAACCCTAAACCCTCAACATTTTATAGCATTTTAAAAATGGTTTTGTAACTTTTATTTAAGTTTTTATTAAAAATTTTACTTAAGTGTTATAAACCATATACCCCAAACCTTAAACCATAAACTTTGAACCCTAAAACCTATAGCTGAAACCCTATACCCTAATCATTTTATAATATTTTAAAAATTGTTTTGTAACTTTTATTTAAGTGTTCATTAAAAGGATTTAATAAAGTGTTATAAACCTTAAAACCTTAACCTTAAACCCTAAAACCTAAACCCCAAACCCTAAAGCCTACACCCTAAAACCCAAACCCTAAACCCTAAACCCAAAAGCATAAACCATAAACCATAAATGCTAAGCATTTTATAACACTTTAAAAAGTGGTTTGTAAATTTTATTTAAGTGTTTATTAAAAGCTTTTATGAAAGTGTTATAAACCCTAAATTCAAAACCCTAAACCTTAAAACCCGAACAATAAACCTCATGCCCTTAACTCTAAACCATAAAGACTAAACATTTTATAACATTTCAAAAAGTAGTCAATAACTTTTATTTAAGTGTTTATTAAAGAATTGACTCAAGTGTTATAAACCCTAAACCCTAACCCCTAAATCCTAAGAATTTTATAACATTTTAAAAACCATTTGTAACTTTTATTTAAGTGTTTATTAAAAGAATTTACATAAGTGTTATAAACCCTAGACCGTAAACCCTAAACCCAAAACCTCATATCAAAACCCTAAACCCTAAATCATAACCATTTTATAATGGTTTAAAAATAATTTTGGAACTTTTATTTAAGCCTTTATTAAAAGAATTTACCAAGGTCTTATAAACCCTAAAATCTAATCCCCAGAAGGCCAAATCGTAAACACTAAACCCTAGCATTTTATATCATTTTGAAAATACTTTTGTAACTTTTATTTAAGCCTTGATTAAAACCATTTACTAAAGTCTTAACAATCATTTTGTAACTTTTATTTAAGTGTTTATTAAAAGAATTTATTATAGTGTTGCAAGCCCTAAACCCTAAACCTAAAACCTAAAATCAAAACCCAAAACCCTAAAATAAAAAGTGTTTTGTAACTTTTATTTAAGTGTTTATTAAAAGCATTTACTAAATTGTTATAAACCTTAAAACCTAAATCTTAAACCCTAAACCCTAAACCACAAAAGCCTAAACCGTAAATGCTAAGCATTTTATAAACCTTAAGCACTCTAACATAAACCCTAAACCCTAAACCCCAAACCATAAACCATAAACCATAAATGTTAAGCATTTTATAGCATCTTAAAAATCGTTTTGTAAATTTCATTTAAGTGTTTATTAAAAGATTTTACGAAAGTGTTATAAACCCTAAATTCAAAACCCTAAACCCTAAACCCCAAACAATAAACCTCAAATCCTTAACTCTAAACCATAAACTCTAAGCATTTTATAACATTTTAAAAAGGAGTCATTAACTTTTATTTAAGTGTCCATTAAAATAATTTACTCGAGTGTCATAAACCTTAAACCTTTAACCCTAAATCCTAAGCATTTTATAGCATTTTAAAAATTGTTTTGTAACTTTTATTTAAGTGTTTACTAAAATAATTTACTAAAATGTTATCAACGCTAAACCCTAAACCTAAAACCTAAAATAAAAACCTAAAAACCTCAACCCTAAGCATTTCATAACAGTTTAAAAAGAATTTTGGAACTTTTATTTAAGCCTTTATTAAAACCATTTACCAAGGTCTTATAAACCATAAACTCTAAATCGCAAAGGCCAAACCATAAACACTAAACCCTAGCATTTTATATCATTGAAAACGAATTTTGTAACTTTTATTTAAGCCTTGATTAAAACCATTTACTAAAGTCTTAAAAACCATAAACCCTAAATGTTAAACCATGCTAAACCCTAAACCACAAACCCTAAATGCTAAACCCTAAACCCTAATCATTTTATAACATTTTAAAAAATATTCTGTAACTTTTATTACAATGTTTATAAAAATAATTCAGTGAAGCGTTATAAATCCTAAACACTAAACCCTAAACTCTAAACTCCAAACCTGAAACGTTAAACCCTAAACCTTAAATCATAAACCATAAGCATTTTATACCATTTCAAAAAGTGTTTTGTAACTTTTATTTAAGTGTTTATTAGAATCATTTACAAAACCCATATAGACCCTAAACCTTAAACCCTAAAACCCAAACCCTAAACCCTAAAACCTAAACAAAAATTACTAAACCCTAAACCCTAAGTAGTTTATAACCTTTCGAAAAGTGTTTTGTAACTTTTATTTAACCTTTTATTATAATAATTTACTAAATTGTTATAAACCCTAAAACCTAAGCCCTCAACCGTAAACCCCAAACCATAAACCCTATACCCTAAACCCTAATCATTTTATAACATTTTAAAGATCATTTTGTAGCTTTATTTAAGTGTTTGTAAAAATAATATACTAAATTGTTATAAAACCGAAACCCTAATCCCCAAACACTACACTTGAAACCCTAAAACCTAAACCCTAATCATTTCATAAAACCATAAACCATAAACCCTATACCCTAAACCCTAATCATTTTATAACATTTTAAAGATCATTTTTTAGCTTTATTTAAGTGTTTGTAAAAATAATATACTAAATTGTTATAAAACCGAAACCCTAATCCCCAAGCACTACACTTGAAACCCTAAAACCTAAACCCTAATCATTTCATAAAACCATAAGCACTAAAACCTAAACTTTAAACTCGAAACCCTAAATCCCAAACCGTAAACCCCAAATGGTAAACCCTAAACACTAAGAATTTTATAAATTTTAGAAAGAGTTATGTAACTTTTATTTAAGTTTTTATTAAAATAATTTACTAGAGTGTTATAAAACCTA
>APFE031578230.1:2477-27791 GCA_000404065.3 Pinus taeda
GGACTCTTGGGAATAGCTTGACACTCTATTGTACATATTTTATCTGCAATTTTGGCAAAGGAAGACCAGGGTTTTGCAGCACTATTTGGGATTCATGTGGCTTTATGTGTTGATGGTGTGTTTCTTTTAGTACTCGTAAGTTGTGTATGTGTACCACTTTCCTTCTTTAATCTTCTGCAATTGAACAAATGAAGTGTTAAGGTAGAATCCATAAATTTGCTATGCTCTCCCTTTAAATTTGTTTAATTTTCCATGTTTTCATCTGTTTAGGGAGAATCCTTGAAAGTTTCTTGCTCTCCTTAACCTCTCACCAGTCTGATCTATCCATTCATTCTCTTTAAAGGCATCAAAACAATCGCCTATCTTGCCCCAAGTGGAGCTCTGCAAAAACTATGCCTCATCCCCGCACCCAAAATTGCCTTTCCCTTGAATTCAACGAAACTTCAAAAAATCAATTTCAAATTCCTTGTAATTCATACCTAGCCTAAAATTAGTCATCAATTCAATCATATCGACCTCATTGATTATCTTTTGCTGAGATTGACCCAGAGAGAGCCCTCTCCTATCCTCGTAGGGCTAGCTATGAGGCCGAGCGTGGTTTGATGTAGCCTTGAGTCTTACCTTATTTCAGCCTAAGGTAGATTTGAGTGCTAACATATAGCACCTCACCCTGCCCACAAGCCTAATTATGATATCAATTGCAAAGCCTACAAACTATAACTAGGGCCACTACTAGCGATCATTTCTTATATAGTTGGCAAGCTTGGTTCTATTTTAGGTTGGACATGTTCATTCTCAGCTTGGCCATTATTTAATAAATATAGGTATTTCCCATATGTATATAGAGTTTGGGGAGATCACTATACTTCAGTGTAATTATTGCAATTAGAGCGATTAACACAATCTCTCTGGGCACATGCATGGCTGCAATAATTGATAAGTTATATTTGTTTGCAAACCATAGATCAAATGAGGTTTATTCTTCTTATTCATTGTTGAATATGACCTCTGATTCATTCACTTTTGCATTAATTATTGGTATCTCTCTGCACATTCAATCCATCCCAGTGTCTCATTCTTCATCACTTCAAGTATTGTCCCCATTTCTCATCTTGTCCAAAAACAACAAACATAGACATTGTCCAACAAGAACCCTTGATCCTGATGCAGAGCTGGTGGAATTTTTACCCAAGACTTTAATGGAATTTTATAGATATGTCTATGAAATATGTAACTAGCACTTCTATAGCGATAAAAACTTGCAAATGCACAAACATCGTCACAAGGTTCCATGTAAGCTATTAAAGAGACTTACTATAGAAGTCTACAAGCGAGTATGTTTTTTTGGATCCAAAGTTCCTTCACAACATTCCATGCCATGCTTTGGTGGACCTCGTTGGCATCAAGAAGAACTTACATATAAAAAACAACACTGAGAAGCAATGGAAGTGTGAGAAATGCTCAAAGGAGTGTGTAGTCCAATCTGACTGCAAAGCCCATCTCAAGACCTGCAGAACTAGAGTGTGATTCTTATGACTATGGTAGTGTCTTTTGTAGGGTTGATAGCTTCATCTAACAAAAATATAATTGAATTAAAGCAAAATATAGAGTGGTGTTTGAATACAGAGTGTTGTTTGAATACTTCCAACAATACTCTTAGTGTCACCAGGTTTGATATTTCATCAGTAGGCAAACAATTTGATTATGCTAAGTTTCATGACTAACCCACTTGGTTGAATTTATAAAAATGAGAGATTCAATTTATTCTTTCCAATCACCAACATAATACTTCTAAAATATCATTAGCATCAACCAACAACACAACCATTATAACCAGAGATAATTTCATAAGCTTGACCATTGACCAGATCTCAAATCCATGCCCAAGGGCTTCACAGAGATTTATTTTTCATGAGATATCCAAATGGTATATATGTTGGTAAAAGTTAATGGATTTGTTCTTTATGAAAGTTGGGTGAATGTCTTCTCTTACTAGCCTTCAGATTTTTAATTCCTCTTGGAGTGAAATTGGCAAGAAACTACCATACAAGTTTTGCAAGGAAGATATTTTGGAGTTACTTTTTAAGTCATTCAAATTGCATGTTTTGAGATGGTATATATCATAGATATATATAATACTATAGGAATTTCAACTAAAGTTACTTTGTATATTCAAGGTCATTTTTGTTCAATTTCTAGTAGTAAATAAAACTAGAACATATTTTCAAACTAATAACTACTTCCAATGATACAATTTGACTTCTTTAAAGCATTCCAAACATTAATTAGTTATACTTGAAAATTTCAACCATAAACTTTATTAGAGCAATAGAGATCATGGTAAAAATAATTATATAAGAGACACCAAAATTTCTTAGGACAAAACCCCACAAGGGGGGAAACTGGTAATCTTTCCTTATGAGAGAGAGAGAGAGTTCAATTCATCAAATTGTACATTAGAACATTCTAGTCAAAATGCCAATATTTGACTCCAATAAATTCCAAGTCAAAACCATTCAAATGAGAGAGAATAATTCAATGTTTTTTCACAGTCAAAATCTACACAAGAGGGGTCAAATTTCGACTTGAGGCTATTGATGAAAGGACCGAAATTCATTGATGCAATTTCCACAAAATTTTAGTCAAACCTCAATCAATGTAGTTGAAACTCATTTACAGAAAAATCAATGAAGCAAAAAATATTAAGTTTTCAAACTTCAGTCAATAACTTGGTCAAACGAGAGAGAAATGAATCAATTCAATGTTGGTAAACATAAGTCAAATGAGACGGCCAACACAAAAATCAGTCCTTTTTTTTATTCGCATGTGTGATCATATCTCCTTATGATTTGTCGAATGAGTGAGTGGTGATTCTTCCCAAATGGATTCTAGTGAATTCTAATATATTGAGTGTCAAGAGGTGTGTTTTGACCTTGGGTCAAACCCCTTCAAATGGTGGGGTCAACTTGTTAAGTCTAGGCCCACATGGATAACTAGAAGATAAAGAATTACTCCTTTGTTTTTTCCAATGAAAATATCAACTACGACTATTATTTTTGAACACTCCCTCTTAGCTCGGCAAGTACTTTTCATTCTCTCTCAAGATAAATTTCCCTAACCAATCCATTAGTCCTTAGTAATGACCTAAGGGGGAGATCACAAAATTAGATGCACAAGTCTCATCATAAGGAAAGATACATAGCATCAAGGTCATCCCACAAGCCAAAACCAATGGCATTGAGTTCAAAACCCAACTTACCATGAGATCAATCAATAAGGCAAAGCTCTCTAACCATAGGAAATGGATTCTCAGTCAAACACAATGACCTAAGAGAGCACTCAAAATTTGTTGGGAAAAATACTAAGAGGCAGGGTGTCAGTATTTAAACTTTCAATAATATTTTTTGTTTTTCAAACTGTATACACAATTTTAGAGAAAACGAATAGAATATGTCCATGACTATAACGAATGGAGCCAGTGTATAGATAATAAACTTGTAA
This sequence comes from Pinus taeda, assembly GCA_000404065.3. Lineage (NCBI taxonomy): Eukaryota > Viridiplantae > Streptophyta > Pinopsida > Pinales > Pinaceae > Pinus > Pinus taeda. The sequence continues at coordinate 5,979 of APFE031578230.1, forward strand.
AATAGCTAATTCATTTTTTGTTGAGCTTAAATCAGAGTGTGATGCATTTACTAAGCAGTAAACAGATGCAATAAAAATAGAATAAATCAACACACATAAGCAGCACACATGAACACTAGGATTTTTTACGTGGAAACCCAATGTGGGAAAAAAACCACCGTTGTTGTCATCTCAATCTTCAATCTTCTTATTATAAAATGCGTTTACAAGTTTTGTACTAGTGCCTAATTTTTCCAATACACAGGCATCTACCTGTTGAAGGCTACAACCTTCATTGGTTTTCCAGCTTCTACTAGAAGGGAGCTCCAACCCACTAGCTCTTGTACGGGCTGATATGTTTACCAGTATGTAGGCATTGGCCTAAAGAAGGTTGCAACCTTCACTCGTTCTCTAGCTGCTACTAGAAGGGAGCTCCAACCCCCTAGCTCTTGTACTAGCTGATATGTTTACCAGTATGTAGGAGCCGACCTACAAAAGGCTACCACCTTCACTCTTTCTCCAAGGACCACGTTTCATAAATTTTCAAACTAGATACTCCTAGTACACATCAACACAATATGTAGGCCATGTTTCATCAAATTTTCATACTGGACCCATGAGTAACATTGAAGCTCGAACTCAATCACCACAATTGTAATACAACCATCTAATACAACTGCATCAACCAATCACTGAAAACCCATAAACTCTAAAGAAAAACACAATTGATCAATCTGAATAGTCAGATCACCGTCACCAAAATATATAGCAGAACCCAAGACACTGCATCAACAAATAGAACCAATTGCAACCTCAAAAATCATATGTCAGAATGTATACACTACTTAAATGAAGACAACCTGGGTGTATACGCTACTTTCAATAACCCAACCTATGTATAACTCTAAATATACTGAATCATAAAATGTTTAAACCAAAAATGTACTAACCAAAGACATCCTTAAGATCTTCTATCATATTATAGAGTTCTAAACAGATAGAAACAAAGATCGCCCTTCTTACTCAATCAATTAGTCACCGAGACTCAATCTCCTTATACAATAAGTTTTAGTTCAGATCTAATTAAGAAATAATTGACAAACAATAGTAAAATAGCAGCACTGATCAGATAGATTAGTCATTTCTTAACAACAATCCCTTCCCCTGTATACGCTACTTGGAAGTGCCAAACCTACGTGTATATGCGCCTTCACTGAGGCGAACTTGCATATAGATATGCAAATAATGACTTATGACTTCGCAGCTTTTCAAGACTTCAGATATACCCAGATCATAACATTTAAATGATAAAACATGCATTAGCACTTAGATCTAGCCTATCCATTATCAGATCATACAATGATAAGTCATTTTAGGTCTCATGATCCTCATCCAACATTATATCCATGGGTGCATAAGATGTTTCAGATCTATATCATAACCATAGCCCTTACAACACAAAATATAATTCAGATAAAAACATTCATGAAAAACCCTTTCACTTGCATACTTAGCCCTTTGATCTTCTCCTCCTTATATACTAGAGCCTTTGCCAATACCATGCACCAAAACACTGCTTAGAACCTATGGTATCCTTATACGAGATCAAGTAACCATTATTCCGCTCAATATTGTGGGCTAATACCATGGTATGGACCCTGGGTATTCTATAACCTTGATTTTCCATCCCATACATGCTTTTCCTTCTTTGAAACTATGTGCATACGTATATGCTCCTTTTGTTATGTGTACCCGTGTGTATACGCTACTTGGACTAGGTTAAATAATCTATATAACTTAAAACATTCTTCTTGATTCTGATCTATTATGCTTTGCCCCATCATCCTATTCTTTTGTAATAGAGTAACCTCTAAATAGACCTGTTACAATGTGAGTTTCCCTTTATCATTTCTGAACTCACCTGAAAGTGGGTTACTATCAAGGACAACACATGTACCATAATGCCAACAAACTCCCCCTTTGGACTTGATGGCAACCATATTGGTGTTGATCACTTCAAGATGTAGAACCTGTTAGATATATCAAGGAACACCAAGATACTCTCCCCCTTTGACATCAAGGGAAAAGAGCAGACCAAGATATTCTCCCCCTTAGTACATGCTGAGATGCACTATATTGTCCATGCTCCCCCTAAGCACATGCAGATTCTACAAAAATATTTTTCAAAAGAATAACTTGACTCTATAACTCAATTATGTGAGTATGACCTTCCTATCACCAATTACTCATACATACATCAATCACCAACCAAGTGGGGATACACCAAATGTTCATACATGACTGAAAATTGCAATTATTACATCATCCTTCCCATGCATAGTGGGGGTACAAAAGGACTCATTCATAATAGAATATAATACAAAGAGACATGTTATTACACCATAGGTCTTTGCATGACATTTTGATCAAATGAAATTAATAATTGAGACCATAGCTAAATTCAAAAACTATGACGCCAACAATGCATAATATTTTGAAGGCTAATGCTCCCCCTGAACCTATGCTACTTGTGCATTGTCAACAATTCATTCATCAAGGCATATTCATCAATTAAATAAACATCAACGAGAAAAGCATATCAGCAGACTGTATCCATCAACATCAGACTAAACAATCATGTCAGAAACTAATTTTGAGTCTGATCCACTATTTTTCTATCAGAAAAACATATACGCTACTGCCGGCACAGAAAATCGCGTATATACGTGACTCTGCTTCATGAAATCCATGTATAGAAAACAATCCTCTAAATCTAAACAAACTAGTTTTAACAACAAGATGAGGCAGAAACAACTCCTAGTTTTTGTTTGAGATATTCAAATGCTTCTCTGGGAAGAGGTTTGGTAAACGTATCAACAACCTAATATTTGGAGGGAACATACTCTAATTTAACCTTTTGTTCAAGCACTTGTTCTCATAGAAAGTGATACTTAATAGGTATGTGCTTGGTATTGGATTGTATAACAATATTTTTCGAAATACTAATAACACTTGTATTATCACATAGGACGGAGATAGGTGGAGAACATTTAATTTGAATATCTTGTCATGTTTTCATCATCTAGATAAGTTGTGTGCAGCAAGATGCAGCAACCACATATTATGCTTTTGATGTAGATAAGGCAATCAAACTTTTTTTCTTGTTGAACCAAGATACTAATCGTGATCCCATATAAAATGCACCTCCACTAGTGCTTTTTCGGTCATCAACATTTCTAGCCCAATCCACATATGTATATGCATGAAGGGTGGGATCTATATCTTTAGGATACCATAGACCAAAGTCTTGAGTTCCTTGGAGATATTTGAATATTCTCTTTACTGCCGGAAGATGTGATTCCTTCGAATTGGCTTGGAATCTTCCAACAATTCCTACCACATGCATGATATATGGTCTGGTACCTGTTAGATAAAGTAGAATTCCAATCATAGATTTGTACTCTGGTTGATTCACTGTAGGAGATTCATCATTAGAACTAAGAGTACATCCTGTTACCATTGGAGTGCATACTGGTTTGGAATCTTCCATTTCGTACTTCTTCAAAATTTGCTTGAGATATTTAGTTTGTGAGAGAAATATGCCATCTTTTGTTTGTTTCACTTGTAGACCAAGAAAATAAGTTAGTTCTCCAAGTAAAGACATTTCAAATTTTTGTTGCATAATAGAAGCAAAGTTTTGACTCATAGATTCTTCATTACTACCAATGATGATATCATCAACATAAACAACAAAAATTAGCAATTTATCATTCTCTATTTTTTTATATAAGTTGTTGTCTGCAGATCCTTTTGTGAAGCCTTGTTGTTGAAGATACTTGTCAATATGATAATACCATGCCCTTGGAGCTTGTTTCAATCCATATAAAGACCTTTTGAGTTTGTATACAAGTTTTACATAATTTCCCAGAATGAATCCTTTTGGTTGTTCAACGTATACTTCTTCTTCTAAATCTCCAGTAAGAAATGCAGATTTTACATCCATTTGATAAAAATTGAATTTTTGAAAACTTGAAAGAGAAAGAAACATTCTTATGGCTTCAAGTCTAGCTACAGGTGCAAAACAAATTTCAAAGTCTATACCTTCTTGTTGTGCACGCCCTTTACAAACAAGCCTTGCTTTATTCATTGATGACACTTGTTTCAAATTTCTACATTCTTCATCGATTACAACATCAATGCATTCAACAATTTTTCTAAGTCTCTTATTATAACTTTTGTATCCTTTATGTATAGATGAATAACCAAGAAATATTCCTTCGTCTACTTTGGGTTCAAACTTACCAAGTTTTTCATTACTCTTTTTGATGAAACATTTGCTTTAAAAAACTCTAAAATGTTTTACAGTGGGAAGCTTACCATACCAAAGTTCATATGGATTTTGATCACTATTTACACATACATGAGCCTTGTTGAGAATATTTATTGTAGTATGTGCAACTTGTGCAACTTCACTCCAAAAGGTGTCAGAAGTTCCAGACTCATCAAGCATATCTCGAGCCATTTTTTGAATTGTTCTATTCATTCTCTCTACCACGCCATTTTGTTGAGGAGTTTTGGCAACATATAACTGTATATTTATTCCATGTTGTTCACAAAACTAAAAAAAATCATTTGGTATCAATTCTCCTCCCCGATCAGATCTGAGACATTTTATTTTTAGATCTAATTAATTTTCAACTAAGGCTTTGAAGACCTTAAACTTTTCAAATGCTTCATCTTTATGTTTTAGTAAACCAATCTAACACATTCTAGAAAAATCATCAATGAATAAAATGTAGTATTCTTCTCCACGAGGTGACTTTTTCCTTTTTGGTCCACACAAATCCATATAAATGAGTTCAAGAGGCTTACTTGTTGAACCTTCTTTGGCATTGAATTGAACTCTGGTTTTCTTACAGAATCAACATGGTTTATAGATGGTATTTTCCGGGATGATGATATCTAGAAGATCATGAACAACCTTGAGCCTGCATGATTTTCTTATTTGAGAAAAACTTAGATACCCTAATATTCTTTTCCATAACCATTTCTCTTCTGTTTTTCTTAGATAATAGTGTTCTTGGCCTCCTTCTAGTATATATAGATTGCTTGGATTTCTTGTACTTTTGATTATGGTCTTTCCTGTGTCAAGATCACGAACCACACATTTGTTTCATCAAAACACAACTTCATTTCCTTCATCACACATTTGACTAACACTCAAGAAGTTATGCTTTAAACCATCAACATACACAACATTTCCAAATTTAACCTTTTCTTTTAGATAAATGGAACCTTTACCCTTAATAACAGCTGGTGTGTCATTTTCAAAAGAGAACTTATTTTCCTTTTTTAAAGCATTATATGAAAGGAGTTTATATTTATCACTTTTCATGTGTTTAGAGCATCTACTATCAATGTACCACTGATTTCTTGTCCTTTTGCAAACAGAGTTGTGCCACATCTTTCTTACTATAGTTCCTTCTTTTTCTATACCTTGGAGTTTGATGATGTTTGCTCCTTTCGATATGTACGTTGAAATTTTCTCCTGTATTCAGATTATTCATGACCAAAGGTATTGCAAAATGAACATTCAATTTCATCTTCAAGAGGTGAAAATTTATTATAAGAGCTCTTCTTGATTCCTGTCATGCTCCTTTGTTTTATTTCTTCTCTAGTCATGATAGTTTTGTAAGCAACACATTGAGCAACCTTATGACCAAAGTTATGGCATGAAAAGCATTGTCCATTAAAGTAGAAGTTTATGTGATCATTAAATCTTTTGGTATTGTTCACCTTTTGGTTAGTGCTTCTATTGATGTTCACCCTTGGAGTAAAATGAGCATGATTTACCTGGGGAGTACCTTTAGGCTTTTGCTGAGGATTGACGCATTGTTGACTGGTTTTTTCTGCATCAACATAGCTTCTGATGATGGCTAAAAACATTTTTGGTTGGGATGTTTCTCCAGTGTATCCAAGACTAGTATTTATAAGAGGAGAATGTTGAACCTTGATGATTTCATCTTAGCTTTTTGATCCTTTAGCAAATCTAAGATTCAGAGGTTTTGTCTTCTCAAGTTCCTTTGTTACACTTACTACTTCACACTCTAATTTTTCATTGTGTGTTTCCCTTTCCGTGAGTTAATGTGTCAAAGTGTCTATGACTATATTCTTTTCTTCCAAGAATATTTTGATTTGAGAGATTTATTCAAGAAAATATTCTTCTTCTAAGGCATCCATAAACTTATCATTTTTCATAAGCCATGAAAAGTTTAATATCTTGATTAGATTCACCTTCATCACTATTAGATAGGCCATCATTATCTTCATGAGTATAATAACTTATTCTATTAACAAATTGTTTCCTATTACCTTTTGTAGAATCCTTTCCTTTCTCATTATTATCTTTATGGGGACATTTAGCAGCATAATTACCAACTCTACTGCAAGCAAAACCTTTGAAGGGAATCTTACCTTTGAATATTTTAGTACCAAGTTGAAGTTTCTTCATAAAGTTTACCTCATCTTCTTTTGATATATATCCTGATTCCTTGAGATATTCCTCTTATTTTCCCTTTGGAGAGGCTTTGAAAGCAAATTCTCTTATTTTTGATGGACCTCCTTTCCTCATTTCAAAAGGAGTTAAAATTCCATGAAGTTGAACAACAATAACAGATTTTAGATCCTGCTTCTCTTCAATGGCAGCTACTTTTGACTCAAATTTAGAAGATAGAGATCCTAAAATTTTCTCTACTATAGTAGCCTCCTTTATTTCTTCACCCATATTCTTCATATGGTTTATAATCTCATCTACTTGTAAAAGGTAACAAGCAATACTTTCATCACTATGCATCTTGAGAGTTTCATATTGAATTCTGAGAGTTTGGAGCTTAGCACGTTTTACCTGGGAGACTCCTTCGTAGCTCTGAATGATTTTCCCCATATTTCTTTGGTTTTGTTGAGTTGCATGACTTTGATGAATTATGATTCGATAAAATTCCCAATAATATATTGATGGCTTTGACATTGGTGTCATATGATTTCTTTTATGATGGGTCTATGGGGATTGCTACTGGATATTGGTATCCTCCTTCCACAATTGCCCAAACATCAGCTCCAAGTGACTCAAGATAGACTCTAGTTCTTATCTTCCAATATGCTAAGTTATTTCTATTGAAGATTAGTGTTTTGATAGATCCTATTCCTTCGTGATTGCTCATACTGAGAGATCTTCCTTCAATCAATCAAGATTCTTCTGAAGGACCTCCTCTGATACCAATTGTTGGGAAATATTAAGATGGGGGGGTGGGCAGCGGGGAATTATCTTTAAACTTTCAATAACATTTTTTCTTTTTCAAACTGTATACGTGATTTTACAGAAACCAAATAGCGTATGCCTGTGACTATAATGAATAAAACCAGCGTATAGATAATAAACTTGTAAAACAACTAATTCATTGTCTGTTGAACTTAAATTAGAGTGTGATGCATTTACTAAGTGGTAAATAGATGGAGTAAAAATAGAATAAATCAACACACATAAGCAACACACATGAACACCAAGATTTTTCAGGTGGAAACCCAATGTGGGAAAAAAAACCACCGTTGTTGTCATCTCAATCTTCAATCTTCTTATTATAAAAAGTGTTTGCAAGTTTTGTACTGGTGCAGATTTTTTCCAGTACATAGGCATATACATGTTGAAGGCTACAACCTTCACTCATTTTTTAGCTTCTACTAGAAGGGAGCTCCAACCCCCTAGCTCTTGTTCCAGCTGATAGGTTTACCAGTACGTAGGTACCGACCTACAGAAGGTTGTAACCTTCACTCGTTCTCCAGCTACTACTAGAAAGGAGCTCCAAGCCCCTAGCTCTTGTACTGGCTAATATTTTTACCAGTATGCAGGCGCCAGCCTATAGAAGGCTACCACCTTCACTCTTTCTCCAGGGACCACGTTTCATAAATTTTTAGATTGGATACTCTTGGTACACATCAACACAATATGTAGGCCACGCTTCATCAAATTTCGATACTAGACCCATCAGTAAGACTGAAGATAAAAAAAAAATCACCACAACAGTAATACAACCATCAAATACAATTGCATCAACCAGTCATTGAGAAACCATCCACTCTGAAGAAAAACACAATCGCTCAATCTTAACAGTCACATCACTGTCACCAGAACACAGAGCAAAACCCAGAATACTGCATCAACAACCAGAACCAACTGCAACCTCAAAAATCATATGTCAGAATGTATACACTACTTCAATGAAGACAACCTACGTGTATATGCTACTTTCTGTAATCCAACCTGTGTATACCTATAAAGATACTGAAACATAATTATGAACCAAAATTATACTAACCAAAGACATTCTAAAGATCTACTGCCATATTATAGAGTTCTAAACAGATAGAAACAAAGATCACCCTTCTTACTCAATCAATCAGTCACCAAGACTCAATCTCCTTATACAATCAGTTTTACTTCAAATCTAATGAAGAAATCATTGACAAACTGTAGTAAAGTAGTAGCACTGATCAAATAGATTAGTCATTTTTGAACAACAAGCCCAACCTCTACATACGCTACTTAGAAATGTTGAACCTGCGTGTATACATGCCTTCACCAAGGCGAACCTACATATAGATTTGTAGATAATGACTTATAACTTCGTAGCTTTTCAAGACTTCAAATATACCTAGATCATAGCATTTAAATGATAAAACATGTGTTAGCACTCAGATCTAGCCTATCCATTATTCGATCAACAATGATAAGTCATTTTAAGTCTCATGATCCTCATCTAACATTATATCCATGGGTGCACAAGATGTTTTAGATCTATATCATAACCATAGGCCTTACAACACAAAATATACTTCAGATAGAAGTATTCATGAAAAATCCCTTCACTTGCACACTTAGTGCTTTGATCTTCTCCTCCTTATATACTAGAGCGTTTGTCAATACCATGCACCAAAAAAACACCTAGAACCTATGGTATTCTTAAACGAGTTCAAGTAACCGTTATTCCACTCAATTTTGTGGGCTAATAACATGGTATGGACCCTCAGTATTCTATAACCTTAAATTTCCATCCCATACGCACTTTTCCTTCTGTGAAATTGTGTGCATGCATATACACTCCTTTTGTTATGTGTACCCGCATGTATACACTACTTGGACTAGGTTAAACAACATATACAACTTAAAACATTCTTCTTGATTCTGATATGTTATCCTTTGTCCCATCATCGTGTTCTTTTCTACCAGAGTAAGCTCTAAATAGACCTATTACAATGTGAGTTTCCCTTTATCATTTTTGAACTGACCTGAAAGTGGGTTGCCATCAAGGACAACACATGTACCATAATTCCAACAAAATAAATCTTCCCAACCAATTCATCTTGGTCTCTCAATCAAACACAATGAATTAAGGAATAGAACTCTAAATCAGTGTCCCCTATCAATCCCAATAGCCTTTCAGTCAAAGACAATCAGGGTTACTCCAAGTATCAAAACCAAACTCCCAACCATATTGGTTTCTTATTCAATCTCAATGATCCAAGGGAGTAATGAGGACAATCTTCCCGACCATAAACCATGGTATCTTAGCTAATCCCAAGGAATATTTTTAGTCTCATGATGTTATACAATCAATGCCCCCTCTCTCTAAGAGAGGGATTCTTAGCCACTCAAAGATTTTCTTTGAAATATGAAAACCTCATTTGCGATAGTGGCTTCTTCAAAACAACAACAATCTGCTCATCAGTAGGATTGTATTCAATTCTCAAAGCTCAACTTTGGAAAATATTTTGGATGTAATGATACTTGATCTCAATGTGCTTCGACTTGTCATGAAAAACTGGATTCTCAAACATCTTTACACAACTTTGATTGTCACAAAATACAACGACCGATTCTAGCACTCAATCAAACAAGCCAACAAACAACTTTCGAAGCCAAAATTCTTCACAACAAGCAAAAAAAGAAACTGTATACTCAACTTCAATCATACTAAGAGAAATAGAAGTTTGCTTCTTACTTTCCCATGAAATGATAACAGAGCTCAAGCTAAAACAGAAACTAGAAGTTCTCTTTCTATCTTCAGTTCATCTAGCCCAATCAACATCTATAAAACCATGCAGTTTCCATTCTCCATTAGAAACATATTTCAAACCATAATTAATGGTTCCATGTAGATAGCTCAATATATGTTATGCTACAACTCAATGCACATGTCGGGGCTCGACCAAGAATTGGCTCAACGTGTTCATAATGTAGCAGATATCAATTATGGTGTTAACTAGATAGTTCAATGACAAATCAATTTATGATACATAGATGGATCAACCATATCAAAGTAACAGTGTCACAACTTCTTCAAATTTTCCACCATGGGAGCGTCCATAGAATTTCAATCCATCATACCAAATTTCTGAAAGATCTTAATGACGTAATTTCGTAGCCCAACAAAAAATTCATCAGGATTTTTCCATATTTTCAATCCCAAATGTTAATGCATAAGACAAGACCCTTCATCTCAAATTTAGAAATCAACTCCCTCTTACACTAGATAATGATATTCTCAACCCCTGTCTAAAATAGATCATCGACATATAACAGCAAAATAAAGGGCTCACCTTCAACAACTTTGAAGTAAAAATTTGGATCAGCATCACTCTTGGTGAAACCAAGACTCAACAAATAACCATCAATACAAGAGTACCATGCATGAGGAGCCTACTTAAGCCCATACAAGGCTTTCTTCAATTTACAAACATTTGTCTCTCTATTATGAATCTCAATGCCTTGAGGTTGTTCAATATATACTTTTTCTTCAATGACTTCATTAATAAAATTAGTTTTAACAACCATTTGATGCAATTTCCAACCTGTAATAGAAGCAAGAGAAATAATAGATCTAATAGAAGAGTACTTGGAAATAGGACCAAATGTGTCTTTGAAATCTTCTCCCTCCACAAGACACAAATATTTCCTTGTACTTCTCAATTATCCCATCATTTGCATGCTTGATTTTGTAGATCCATTTGGAAGGCACAACAAAATTTCCTTAAGGTCTTGGCATGATTTCATATACATCATTCTTCAATATGGACTGGTAATCTTCAATCATAGCATCTCTCTAAACTTGATGTGCAATTACCTCTTCATAGGTGGATGGCTCAAATTCAATGATCTTATACATCAATTTTTCATAACATGAATACTATTTGGCCTCTTTCTTTCTCTGAAAGTGCCATGATGTGTTTCATGTCCCTCTACTTCTTTTAAATTTATTTCAAGACAAGATGGTATTTTTCTCATCTTAGGTATAATGACCCTCGGAGATTCAATAGATATATTTAGTTCAGCTGTCTCTTCAAGAGGATCTTGTTCCATAGGTTCAAGATATTCGGTTTCGATTCCACATTCTTAGGAGCCACTTGCATCTCATTATCAGAGTCCAAGTGTGATCCTTTGGAATTCCAGAAAGCAACATCCTCATAAAAAATAACGTCCCAGAAGGCTCCAACTTTTTCCTTTTCTCCTTGGGCACATGAATATAAACAAGAAAACAAAAAATTATCAAATGTTAAAAATTGCTCTTCTCACCTGTGAAAACTGCTTCAAGGTTTATAGTCCAAGATTCGGAATGGACGTCTGTTTTGAACAGAAACATTTGTCTTTGAAGCTTCTCCCCATATAAACATAGGGAACTCTTTATCATGAAGCATGGCTTTGGCAACTAACATAATAATTTTATTTTTCCTTTCTACAATGCCATTTTGTTGAGGATTTTAGGGAAATATCAACTCCCTTTCAATTCCAACATCCTTGCAGAAAGAAATCAACTCCTTGGATACGTATTCTCCCCCATTGTCAGATTTTAAAGTCTTGATCCTTCTTCCTGTAGCATTTTCAAATTGTGGCTTGATTTCACGAAATTTTTCAAACACTTCATCCCTATATTTCAAGAAATAAATCCATGTTTTACAAGAGTGATCATAAATGAAAGTGACACAGAATAGATAACCACCCAAGGATTTCTTAGACATAGGTCCACAAACATCATAATATACGAGATCCAAGATTCCTTTTGACTTACTATCACTGCTAGTAAATTGTCCTTTGACATTTTCCTAAGGGCATATCTTTTGCAAACTCCATAACGTTCAATATTTGTAATGAATATGAGTATACCTTCAATTCCATAGTTCAAAAATATCATAGGTGTTGTGTATCAAGGCTTGAATTGAGTGTCCAAGAAAAAAATATAGGCCTCCTATTTGTACACCAATGACTTTGGAAGATTTAGAGTAGGAGTCTTTCTTCCATACTAGGATTTGACCACCAACAAAAGAAATTATGTATCCTTTGTCTTCAAGAGATGAGATGGATAACAAATTCTTCTTCAAACTAGGACCATATAAAATATTGTTGATAGAAACATTACCTCCTGATTCCAATTGGAAGGATGATGAACCAATGTCTTTGACTTCATACTTTCCATTGTCTTCAAGATATAACCTTTGATATATCTTATTTTCAACTAATTTATAAATATTTTCATGACTTCTAGTCATATATCTAGAGGCACCACTCTCTACCAACCAAATTTCATCATGACCTACAATAGAACCTATGAAATTAGATGAAGGGCCTCCAAATTAGATACAAACTAAGGCCCATCTAACCTTTCCTAGGCACATAAAGACTATATTAAATCTCTCTTTCTGCACTTAATAATGTTTTCTTAGCTTGAATAAGTTCTTAGGAATTTTTAGGGATATCTACATATTATGTGCCTAATATTATTTGTTTTTGTAGAATATTGTGAGAATATTGGGCAAATTTTGAAGATTTGGAAGTTGAGATAATTTAGGGACTTTATCCTTTCCACAAGATGTCACAAGATGGACCAATAAATGAGTAAAATATCATGAAATCAGTGACAGATTTTGGAGCTCCACTAATTGAGAAAATATAGGGATGTGTTCCCTACTACAGGAGAAGCCAAAACTCAGTATTTAATGAAGATTCCTATTGTTGGGAACCATATCCAATTTTTGAGGGATTTTGGAGGGGAAAGATACCTATTTTCAAGGAGGATTATTCTCCATAAATTTTTCTAAGTACCAATTCGAATTAGCCTCTAAGGGAATGCATTTTTTAGTGTTCTTGGGAAGAAAACTTGTTATTTAGCAGCTCTACTTTCATTTCTACAAGGGATGGATTGACTCTAATAATGAAGTTTGGTGTCATTTTCAATTTCTAAGGCTTGGTATCCTTCGTAGGAATTTAAGTATCCTTGGGCTTGGCTATCCAAAGAGCGTCAGAGCCCTACTATAAAATTTCTTTATCTTCTTTGAATATCTTGTTTACCTACATCTCTTATTCTTACATTTCTTATTTTTGAACTAAGTAGTATTCATGCATCATTTGTTATAGGTTAGATTGGATAAATTATTGAAATAAGTGTTTTTTAGGTAATTTATACATTTACAAGTTTGATCCATCCTTAGAACAACTATGCAAAGTCATATTCATCATTGAGCGACTTGGATTGATTTACTAGTTCACAATTTTGGAATTTCTAGAAGTATCCTATAAAAAAATAATAATAAATCTCTGCTGAATTTTAGTACCTCTTAATGAGATTCTTTTGAGTTTATCCCACTTGGAATGAAACCTAGAATCATCCAACTTAATAAAAAATGTAACCCATAGCATTTTCACCTCATTAGCTTAGGGATTTGGGTACTTAGATTAGCTTACTAGCTCATTGTTCTGAAATTTCTGGTTTTTAGTAGTATTTTTTTGTTGAATTTTAGCACATGCTAATAAATCTCTTTTGAGTTGATTCTACTTGGATTAAAGACTAAAAATTCAAATTAATTAAAAAATCACCCCATATTGTGGTTAATTCGAGAACCATGAATCTTGTAGCAATCCTGTAGCAATCTTGTAGCAGTGGAAAGTGCTTTGTAACTATTGTTTTTAGCTCTATTCACTCAAAATTCATGGTCGAAGTATATTTATAGCCTATGAATTCTCTAAGCCCATTTTGTTTGAGAAGAGGCTTGGTTGGGTCACCATTTAGCTTTTACGTTTCTTGCTTCTTGAATGTTGATTTCTGCAATTAGTTTAGATTTTCTTTCTGCAATTTACTTTAAGCAAAATGTGATTTAATTTTTGCAAGAGTAATATAGGAATTTCCTTTCCTGCAAAATAGAATATATTTCCTCTAAACTCATTTCCTTTCCAGAAAGATATATTATATTTGCTTGGTAGTCATTTTTCTTTACACTTTTGAAAATAGAATAGATTTTGTTTATGTCATTTACTTTTTGGCAATAGTAGAATAGGTTTGATTATGTTATTTACCTTTTGCAACTTAGGATTGGCAATGTACCTAGATCTTTTCTCATTCAAAGTTGTTTCATTGCCTTCTTTCACTTGCATCAAAGGGAGTTAGACTAGGAAGAGGAAGGTGTTTGCTGCACATACAACGTCGACCCCTGTTAAGTCTGTACAAACCCTGGGTTGATAATTAAATTTGGTAGTCTTCGGAGTTTCAACATTTTATTTGTAATACCAGGACTCATAACCTTTTGGCACCATTGTGGGGGATGGTGTCAAAGAAACCACTCTCTTGTTCTTGGAATGATTCCTTCTTTCTTTTCTGGATTCATATTTTCTACAAAAATAAACAGTTGCATTAGGAATATTTCATTGCATTGCATTGGCATTCTCATTCAAAATTTTTTAAAAAAACAAAAAAAATATGTCTTCAATACCATAAAGCCTCCCACTTAATCATGTGGTCCTATAAGAGCCACATCTCCATCCTTTGTTGCATATAGAAAAAGAAGAGGTGGCCAAGAAGTTAGAAGGAGGAATGGAGCATATCTACTTTTTCAACTCATATTGGTAAGATGTGAACTACCCCTCATATTTCAATACAATCTATATTGCACAATTTCAACCTTGGTATCCACCTAGTACCTCACCATGGTCTATCTCCACTCCATGGTATTATCCTTCCAAATGGGTTGATCCATATGTCCCTCAACATCCTCAATATCCTCCATACCATACTCAATGTTATCTATACCATCCACCTCCACAATAACCACAAACCTAATCATAACCATTTTAGAGACCCACTCCCACTCAACTACCTGCACAACCATTTCCAAACCCAACAATAAAGTAACTCAGCCCACTTACAAAGTTGAGGTACAAAATTTCCAATCAACTCCTCTTGATCTTCATCTTAGAGCCAAAAGAGAATTGGAAAAAATAGATTCTAATTCTATCATTGAAGAACAACATACATAATAAGAAGATCTAGAAGAATCATGTACTACATTTGATGGAGACATTCATTGGATCCTGAGATTGAAGAGTTTCTACTATGCTTATCATCAGATTGTTTGTGTGTTCAAGAGACTAATCGTAAAATATTAGAATACTCAAATGGCATGGAAGAAGGAGACATACAGAATGATCCATATGAGCAAGTGAACTAAGGGAATCACA
This sequence comes from Pinus taeda, assembly GCA_000404065.3. Classification (NCBI taxonomy): domain Eukaryota; kingdom Viridiplantae; phylum Streptophyta; class Pinopsida; order Pinales; family Pinaceae; genus Pinus; species Pinus taeda. The sequence goes on from APFE031578230.1 coordinate 21,514, forward strand.
TCCATATTTAACTTTTTCTCCTAACAATCACTAAGTAGGAGCACCACTCTCTTCAATAGTGTTTGACATCATCAAAGTCAAAGAAGTAGATCTCTCATATTCTAGTATATATCAGAGCATATCTTTCAAACTTGCAAATGGGATTATTTTCTGTCCTCATACGTATATGGATCCAATGGAAGCATTCCTATATTTGAAAGTTATTTTCTATCTTCAAGTATAGTAGGATGAGAAAAAAGAAAGAAAAAAAGAAGAAAAGTGAAAATATAAAAATCTCATGTGAAAACCTCCTTTGAGGCGCCTAAGACTGTCTCATTGATTGAAAACCTCTATGAGGTTTTCGATGGGTTGGAAAGAAGAGAAAAAAATAAGGAAATAAGATTCTAGGTGAAAACCTCCACTGAGTCGCCTAGGTAGACCAACTGGCTGAAAACCTTATTGAGGTAGATAGTACGCCTAGGAAAAAAGAAAAAGAAAAAAGAAAAAATGAAAAGGATTTTTTTTTTTTTGCTCCAAGTATCTCTATCTGATGAATGTAGGTGATCCCCAACCTGTGCAAGCAACAAAAACAAGTTAGAACCATAAGATGAAGCTGAACATAAATCTAGTCAAGGGAAGTCAAACTTGAACTTTCACCTCCTTTGCCAAGAAGATCCAATAGGACCAAGGCCATGTAAATCCATCACCCTTATCCATTTCCAACATTCACCAATCGTTCCCAAGCCTTTCCCATTCATTTTCCTCGCAGTCCCATAGTTACTACAAGATATTTTTTGTTGCTATAGGATATTCCAGAATTGCAAAAAAACATAAGGAAGAAATTGCCTTGACCATATCTTGAAAACTTTGTACCATTGGCTAAACTTTTTAATGGGGATATGCATAAGGATTATTGTGACATGTTTAAAAAATTTCATCAAATTCTAGTGCATATTTTTCGAGAAATGCACTGCCATCATCTACAACCATTTTTTCATTTTCTCCAAACTCATGCATCCATTGGCCAATATTGTTTATGGGTAAATGCATAATGATGATGGAAACATGCTAAAAAAATTTCAGGTGAATCCAATCTATCATTTGAGAGATATGGGTTAAACAAATTTTTTATAGGATTGTCCCAAAACTGCTACAAGATTGACACAGAGTGTTATAGGATTGTTCCAGATTTTCTACAGGATTGTAATTGGTAAAAAAAAGAAGAGAAATTTATTTTGTTTTCCACTCAGGAATAAGGGAGGGGATCCACCATAGCCTCATCACTCATTTGCCGCATCACCTAACCTCTTCTCCACCCTCAATCCCATTTTTGTCCATCCAAAACACTCATTTTCACCCTTTCTTCCACCTTTTCCACCACAAAAATGGTCTATGGCAATTATCAATAGTTTATTCATCAATTATCAATGTTTTTTGAGGTATCACCTAGAGGAAATTTTGATCCTAGAAGGGTTTGTATGACTGTTACAGGAAGACACATAGTCTTGTAGCAGTCTACAAAAATCCTATAAGACCATAGATGAAGCACCAGATCAAAAGGAAAATCATCATGGAAGCACTAGAGGGCTACAACTTTGATCTTGAGATGCTACAAGATACCTGTTCACCCACAAGTAGAAACATTTGACCCACAATGATACCTGCCTCTTGAAGAAACTGCATTATCAAGGCCCAGTCAGCAAGGAACATTTCAAAAAAAGAAATCCCAACAAACAAATGCACAAAGCAAGGGAAACAAGAATATGACATCTTGAAATACATGGAAAGCAACCTCACCCATGTTTACAAATGTTATGCAAGCATCAATTGGTTTATCATCAGCTACAACACTCACATCAAGAGAATCTCAACACCAATATTTTTGCCATCTGAACTAGAGATATGAAGCAACAACAACAACAACAAAAATACCTAGAAGACCTCCATAAACAAAGTTATCAGCATTAGGAGCTCCAACATATTATCACATGTAGCTTCAGGATCAACAAAGGCAACCTATGTTGAAAATAGCAACAAGAAATGCTAAAAATGGAAGTGCTAAAAATAGCACTACTATAAATAGAAGTTTGAGTAGTGTTGGACATAGCAACAAGGAATGAAAAATGGAAGTGCTAAAAATAACATTGCTATAAATAGTATTTCGGGATACCTTCCTATTTTAGTTAGTCCCTGAACTAAAATAGAGAAGTAAAATTCAAATTTGATCTTAGCAATGGTTTGTAAAATAATTAATTAATTCATCTTGAGTTAATTAGTTGTATAAAATCAAACATGAAGTCTATGTGGGGACATGCAATAGTTATCCCATTAATTGAGGAATATATCCCTCAATTAAAGAGATAAGGATGAGTTGTAATTAGTTAGCTCAGTTAACTGAGTTAAGTCTAGTTAGATTAGTTCCAACAGTTTGTGGAATTAATTGTGAGTTCAGTTAGTTAATGCTTGCATGCATGTAACTGCTACACTTTAGATAACTGGATATTCTCTCATAAATAACTCATGCATGTCAGTTCAGTCAGAGACCCAGTTGAGATCATAGGAAGGGACAGTGTACTGTCAGTTGGAGAAATTTTCCTATATAAGAAACTCATCCATGCAGAAGGAATTATCTCCTTCAGGATTGCACAATCATATCAGAGGTTAGTGAGTGTGTGAAGAGGCCAATTCACATAGGTGGTAGCACTGAACCCCAAGGAAAAATGTGCAAGGAAATAGGAGGCTTGGAGGGCAGAGGAGAAGGTTTGTGAGAAGCCTTTGACTGTCTATGAGCAGCAGTTGGATTGTAGAGAGAGTATAATAGCTTGTGGGATGATTATTTTTGTAATATGAACATATTTCCACTTGTATGATAATACAGAGATTGGGCTTTTAGGCTGAGGCTTTCCCCGGGTTATTCTTCTATGTTCATGTGTGATTGCTTTCTCATTCTCAATTATATGTGTTCTATTTGATCTTGCTCAAAATCGATTAAGCTTCCGCAAGTTTGTTGTAGAAGTAGATCTTGTATTTTGCTTTAATATATTGCATAATCTGGTGATCTACAGTGATAATTTCTTCATGGTATTAGAACAAAGGTGATCAAAGTAGAGAACAATATTCTAGAGAAGATTTCGAAGTTTTGAGTTTTTGGGCAACGAGTTTTCAGAGCAGACCTAAAATCTTATGTGCAAAATTTTCAAAAACAAATAGTAGATCTAGATTTCTTGCGGAAAAATACCCAAACTAAAAAAAAAAAAAATAAAAAAAAAAAAATTGCTGAATCAGAGTTCAGATGAGGGAGATATCGTTGATATAAAATCAGCTCTTTTTCTAGAAAATTTCGTGACGGTGGGAAAGATGAAATAGATTGGTGCACTAGCCAAGAACCTGTATGCACTTGAGGTACAAGATGCATGCAAAGCCTTGAGGAGCAAAGCAAAGGTTAGATACTTGGTGGTTGAGAGGGAGAGTAAATTACCTGTCAACATGCAGCGCCACAAGAAGTCTCAGACAATTGTGGAGGAGCCAGAATTGGTGAAGCAGCTTCAGGAGGTTGTGGAGCAGCCACAATTGGAGAAGCTGAGAGGAGACCAAGTGGAGGCATCCACTCATGTAGAGACCTCAAGTAGAGGGAAATTTTGAGCCAAGTGGGTGGAGGGATCTCATGCATCCATACCTCTAGGTAGGAGGTGGGGCGATGTGGATTGACAGTCCCAAGAAGGTTGGAATAGGGGCAAGATCATTGAGGTACCCAACCTCTTTGATTAGACCTTGCTATGGGAGCCCCGATGAGGAGTAGTAGGACTAGCTAAGTGAGTAGAGATAGATGTATATGGAGCGGCAGAGAGAGCTACAGTGCAGGAATCCCAAGACGGTGTAGAGCTAGCAGGCTGCAACAATGCGAGAGGCATAGGAGTCTTGCACTAGTGTAGTATGGCACAAAGAGGTGTGTAATAGTGCGAGATGCATGGAGTGTTGCAGCAACTCAGAGGTCATAGAGGGAGCACTTGTCAACGGAAGAGGAAGCTTCAGCATCAGAGGATGTTTCTAGCCCAACAGGGAGGTCAGTTGAGAGATACTTTTGTTTCTAGAGTTGTTGGAGCAACAACACTTGAGAGAAGTGTTGCATGTAGAACATTCCAAAGGTTCAAGATCGGGTTCGAGTTGAATGCCTTTCTTGTTGAGAGGGAGTGTTGAAAATAGCAACAAGAAATGATAAAATAGAAGTGCTAAAAATAGCACTACTATAAATAGCAGTTTGGGTACCAATGTTGGACATAGAAACAAGGAATGAAAAATGGAAGTGCTAAAAAAGCATCGCTATAAATAGTATTTTAGGCTACCTTCCTATTTTAGTTAGTCCCTAAACTAAAATAGAAATGTAGAATTCGAATTTGATCTTAGCAACTATTTGTAAAATAATTAATTAATTCATCTTGAGTTAATTAATTGTAGAAAATAAAACATGAAGTCTATCTGGGGACATGCAATAGTTATCACATTAATTGAGGAATTTATCCCTCAATTAAAGAGATAAGGATGAGTTGTAATATTGATTTATAATTAGTTAGCTCAGTTAAATGAGTTAAGTCCAGTCAGATTAGTTCCAATAGTTTGTGGAATTAATTGTGAGTTCAGTTAGTTAATGCTTGCATGCATGTAACTTTTGCACTTTAGATAATTGAATATTCTCTCATGAATAACTCATGCATGTCAGTTCAGTCAGAGACCCAGTTGAGATCAGAGGAAGGGACAGTGTACTATCAGTTGGAGGAATTTTCCTATATAGGAAACTCATCCATGCAGAAGGAATTATCTCCTTCAGGATTGTGTAATTAAATCGGAGGTTAGTGAGTGTGTGAAGAGGCCAATTCACACAGGTGGCATCATTGAACCCCAAGGAAAAATGCACAAGGAAATAGGAGGCTTGGAGGGGAGAGGAGACGGTTTGTGAGAAGCCTTTTATTGTCTATGAGCAACAGTTGGATTGCAGAGAGAGCAGGATAGCTTGTGAGCTGATTCTTTTTGTAATCTGAACATATTTCCACTTGTATGATAATACAGAGATTGGGGTGTTTGAGGGGTGTAGGTAACCCAACTCTATGGGGTCTAGGGCAGCGACCCAGAAAATTTTGGTTTTGGAACCTGTGTTAGGTTGGGTGGACCCACCTATGGTTTTGTGCATGATTTTCGCACATGTTTTTGGACGCAATGGTTTTCGGTCCATGGTTCTATGGTATTAGATGATTCGGCTTGAATAAATATGTATTATAACATTGAAAGGAACATAATGAAAAATCAAGCTGGTAGTCCCGATTTTGGGATCTAGGGGAAAATGTATGTGTATATGTGTTTTATGTGTTATGCTCTCACATTTTTATTTTCTGTATTTTAGAATTCGTATGTAGGTAATTTTTGTACGAGGTTAAAACCTACATTTGGTATCATAGCTATTTTGGCTTCAAGGGATGCCTTTGTTGTTGAGGGGTTTCGCTCAGGCTTGTGGTACACCCTATTCAGTGGGAGATCTGTGAGATCGATTATCGTGGTGAAAGAAGACGGAGAGTAGTGGAAAGATATAGATCGAGAAATTTAATGGTCAGAGTTTTGAGTTGTGAAAACTCAAGATGAAGGATCTGTTGGTGGATAAAGATCAGTGGATCACAGTAGATCTGAGTACTACACCAATGGGAGTGTCTGATGAAGAATGGAAGAAGTTGGATTGGAAGGCAAAGAGCACAATATGATTTTGTGTCTCAGATTCAATATTTCTGAATGTATCAGGGGAAGCTACGGCAAAGGCTTTGTGGGAAAAGTTAGGTACTTTGTATGAATATAAGTCTCTAGTGAATAAACTATTCCTGCAGAAAAAATTGTATAACCTGAGGATGAAAGATGGAGATTCGATGACAAAGAATTTGAACGCATTTAATACTATGGTAAGTTAGTTAGCATCTGTTGATATTAAAATTTCAAATGAAGATAAGTGCATTAGTTTCTTGTGTTCTCTACCAAATTCATGGAATAGTCTGGTTATTGCAATAGGTAGTAATGCAACTGCCTTGTAGTTTGATGAAATAGTCTCATCCTTGCTAACGGAGGAGATGAGATGGAAAAATATGGAGAGCCAAAATGGTGATGCCTTGTCTATACGAGGACGGTCCTAGAATAGAAACAAAAATAAGTCATCGAGTGGGGGATCTAAATCTAGAGGGAGATCTAAATCTCCAGGAAAACCTGTAAAGGTGGTGTGCTGGAAATGCGAAAAGGAAGGGCACTACAAAAGGGACTGTAAATCT
>APFE031578232.1:0-17523 GCA_000404065.3 Pinus taeda
GTGCTGTTCTCGGTGTACTGTAGCCGCAAGACGGTCGCTGGTTTAACTATGGCGAGGTTTCAGGGAGCCTATGGGGCTTCCGATATACCCAGAGGGTACGTGGAAGACAGTCCGTGAGCGGTTCTGTCTAATGTGCTACTACTCGAAGGGGTACCCACAGGGGTTACAAGGGAGTCCAACAGACGTGACCACCTCTTGTATTTCTTGTGTGCATGCCTCCCCAAATCTGCAGATTTATGCGCTCAACGACAGATCCCGTGGTTTAAAGACGCCGGAACACGTCTCGAGCCAAAAAAAAAATTCTACTAATTGGAGATCCCACCGGCCCTGGAAAGAGCTCTGATACCACTTGTTATGCTTCTTAACCTGCAAATGATACCCAAATACAGAATATGCGAAGAAAAGAGATCGATAACATAGAATATGCGAAGAAAAGATATCCAGAGCACAGAATAGCAAAGACTTTATTATTCAAAGAGTAATGTTCACTTGCCTCTTCGAGGGGGCAACCTCCAATAGAGCAGAGCTCGATTACAAAGATAAGACACGATGCTCCTCACAGGGAGTTACTATCCTATATATATGACTCCTTCAAGTAATACCACGGGTCAATACCGTTTATTACTAATACCGTCGGCCCATTTGCAACTAATTGTGGTTCCTTTATTAATTACGAATTAACCACTTACAATTATTAATATGGGCTTTATTGACTCTTAACTATGACGTGGTCCCATTACATAGATAAGGGGGTTAGGGTGGGACCCTAACAAAATATGATGAATCACCTCTTCATTTACAGATGCTGCGATTAATGCATAAGCTTTGTTGTTCTTGTTTTCCCAAATGACGAGCTCTTTGTCTGAGGTAGGCTATACTAGGTCATTGTCTCCTTCTCCGACACACACTCCTTTCCACAACTCATAGAAAATGAGGGTGTGTTTTATCATCCTTGACCATTCAGGATAGTTCTCCTTGCCAGTGAGAACTATTCCCACCATAGATATGATTGAATGCATTGTAAAATCCAAGAGCTGTAAAAATACTTCTGTTGCTAAAAGAAAATTGATTTTGATATCAAAATGTAATCTGGCCTCAAACAATATATTAAACACAGTCAAACGCAGGAGCGTTAACTATGTTAGTCACTTTGAAAACAGCTTTATGAAAACAACACTATGGTAGCCCAAACAACACTATGGTATAATACATATGTATGTATTCTCAAGCATTATACCTAGCTGCCCTAAAAGTCTTCACTGCATATAATATTTTAATGCATTATATTTTAATAGCATTCAAACATTAACAAGATTCAAACCCATGACCTATACAATACAAACTTCACAACTTTACCAATACACCATCGGTGTTTGTCCTCAGAGTCCAAGTGGTTGTTTAATAAAATGACACATAATATGGCACGAGTTCGATCAACCGGAACACAGCATCTTGAAAATCAAAGGCGGTACTTTACAGTACCCCATCGGTATCCATGTCCACGCATGCCTCCAGACAGAGGAGTTACAAGAGCATAAGAGCTAAAACAAGGAGCCGGCTCTGATACCATGTCAGGCCAGGCAGTAACTCCATTAGGCAGAAAAACTGATTCATTTTATTCCATCAGGTATGTTATTGTTATATACAAAAGGGTGTGGCTGCTCAGTTCATCTCCTGATGATTGTTCACATTCCTAATTTAATTATTTACATAAATTCACCCAATCGTGAGGAGTAGGTGTCAACAAAAACCTCTCAAAATCCTTTTATTCAACCCCCTCCAAATAAATATTTCTAATAAAAATAACCCCTATTTTTACCAAACACACATTTTTATACCCCTCAATATCTATAATTACCCCTTACCCCACATCCCCTCACCCCAATACCTACAATATATCAACTCTATTTTTCACAATTTAAAAACCCCCCTTATGAATCAACGTAGTAAGATATTGGTAAACAAAGTAAAGCTCCTCCGATCGAGGACTTAGAATGAGAAATAATTACTTAAACATCAAAGTTGTATCATATTATTCAAAATCGCCAAATGCAAGAAATAAAGAGCAAAGCATTTTTAATCCAATGGTGGAAAGCTTGGTTAAAGATCAACTTGTGCAAGGTTACATTAGAAGGAAAAATAATTTAGGTAATTCTTATGAATTTATTTTCGTATGAATAACTTTGTAAAGTGTGGAAATCATTTTTTTTAATATTTTATTGCACAAAATTCTTAATTCTAGATTTTTAATATAACTCTTTATATTCTAAATGTATTAGAAATTAAGATATATTCATCGAGTTTAGTTTCAGTATATAATGCCTACTTACTATATAGTCTTATTGTTTTTAATTCTACTATCTTCATTATATGCAAACCATTTCCTATTTTATTTTACTTTACTAAGAAGACATTAACATAACATGTTTTGGTGGATTTGATTTATTAAGTCATTATGGGATAATCAATACATCAACATCATTTCAATACTTTTTCTTTAACACTTTATTTTTAAATGAAAATTCCTTACTTATGCCTTTTTCTAAAAAACATGAAATTGTTGCAATGCCTTAGGACATAGCCTAACACCAATGAGAAGCTTTGAATATACAAGTAAGAATAAAAATGTAGCATATCAAAACATTAATGACATTAATATATTTTAGGTAATTTTTATGAATTTTTTTCTTATCATAACTTTGTAAAGTGTCAAAATCGTTTGTTTTACTATTTTATTGTACAAAATTCTTAATTCTAGATTTTTAATATAACTCTTTGGAATCTAAATATATTACAAATTAAGATATATTCATCTAATTAGTCTTATTGTACAATGCCTACTTACTATATAGTCTTATTGTTTTTAATTCTACTATCTTCATTATATGTAAACCATTTTCTATTTTATTTTACTTTATTAAGAGGACATTAACATAACATGTTTTTATGGACTTGATATATAGTCTTATTGTTTTTATTATCCCTATCATGGTAGATGTATTACGCATTCGATAATGAGTTGAAAATTGAATTAATCAGCTTTGACTAAAAACTAAACCACCAATATGTAAAGATAAACATTAGAAAACCAATATAATTTATTTTTAAAAAAAATATTCGTTCACCTTTTGATTGGTGCAAAGCGATTGGGCCTTATTAAGCTATGATTATTTTGTTGTCGTTGTCATACCTGTGCTTGTCACAAACCACACACTTTTATCTTTAATGGAGGATATTTTGCATTTAAAACTAGCTTTTGATTCCATTTCATGTATTCACATCTACAAGGAAAGAAATGTTGATACAGATTCTCTCTCTAAGGATGGGAAGGATTTGAGCTATTGGAAAGTCTCGGAACATCTAGATGGTGCAGTTAGGGACTAATTGCATCACTCTTTCCTGTAGATATGATCTTATTTTTTTGTTTTTCATATATTAGTATTATTTTTTGCATGACAATTAAATAATAGTTTTATGAAATCGTCAGATTTATATAGCTACTATTTACAGTTGTTTTTTGTATAGGATGATATTTATTTAAAATTAGCATAAGACTATGAAGATCATTGTAAACCCATATTTTTAATTCTATATTAATATTCCAAAAAAAAGATTTTGGAAAAATATTTCAACATCAATTATATAATTTTTATATAATAATAAAAATTTTGATTTTTTTCGCGAGAAAAAATAAATAAATCAAAATAAATCAAAACCAAAACCAATATACAAAAATTATTACAACACTAAAATAACAAAATACATTTCTTCACTCACAAAATCATATTTTACCATAAAATACAATCTAATCACTACCTAATTAAAAGCTCATTTTTTTAAACATGGCATTTCTTCACTCACAAAATCATATTTTTACTATATAAAATATTATGGCTACCTAGGTGAACTTTCGCATTTTTGTCATATAGTATTAGAACCAAATATAATTTCTAACAAAAATGCGAGATAATTTCTAACAAAAGTGCCAGAGACAAATTGAATTTACCAATTGTATTTATGAATTCACAAGTGACAAGGGAATATTTATAAATTCAAAAGGGACCAATATTAATAATTATATGGATTAGGTTTTTCATTTGGTGAAGTTTAATAGTAGTAGGTATTAAGCAAGTGACAAGGGGAATACATGTGATAGATTTTTCATTTGGTAAAGTGTAATAGTAGTAAGTATAATTAATTAAATAAAGTTTGTATTTTTAATGAAAAGTGTAAGGTTTTACTTAGTGAATATGTTTTTTACATTAATATAAAATAAAATTATATATATATATATTAAACTTAAAAAAAATATTACAATAATAGAATAAAGGATGAGTACATGCCATAATTCCATTGAGGTTGGCTTGGCTTGAAGTTCAAATCTCACATTGTGTTGTCATTTGTGAATCAGCATATACAACAAACATGTATGGGCCCATGTAACAAATATGACATGAAGGGAACACATGGGCCCATACATAAGTTATTAATGGAAACTAGAAAGATACTTAATGCTCCTGTCATTTGAAGACATCAAGTATTCTATGATTGGATAGAAGGAAGCATACATTTAAGTTGTATTTTAAGTCTGACGTTCTGGAACAAGTTGTTTAATGAGCTGTGCATTCATGCATAATAAAGAGTGCATTACATTGATCCTTACATCATTATTAATATGAGAAGTGTTTATGGATAATACAGTTGTTTAAAAATATTTTTATTATGTGTTTATTAGTGGAGAAGTTTGAATGGTATATAATTTGTATTTTTTTATAATTATTATTGTAATTGAGAGTTATAAAAAAATTATTAAATTATAAATTTTTTATTTGGTTGAAATTATATTTTTGAATGAATAAAAAATTTAAAGTTATTAAAAATATATTTTATATTTGAATGGTAAAATCTCAATAATTAATATTTGTAATTTTATTGATTTTTTTTAATTTCTAATTATATTTTAGACAAAAATAATAATAATAATATAATCACAAAAAATTCAAATCATGATATTTTTAGATTGGTCTTTAGATGGGGTGGTAAAGATGCGAAAGGTGGGAGGCATGTTGTCGCCATCCCACCATCTTACATCTCAACGGGACGTGGCAACACACCCCACTAACCCATCATTTCTAGTCATGCAAAGCATAGTGGATGACACATGTGATCGACACTTATTTATGTGAGCAAGGGGTATTAATGAACATGGTAGAGGGTATGATCAGATCGAAGAAATTGAATGGGAGGGGTACCAGGCAGTGAGGCAAGCATGTCACCTCGAGATTTCACACCAAGGCATTCTATAATTGGTAGCAAGAGGGTGGGCATGCACACTAATTCCACCATCATGGAGTTGGGAATTCACTCTTCTATTTGGTATTCAGCTTAGCTTTGGGATACCTCCTTGGGGTTGACCACGTTGGGTTTTCCAGGAGCCTGGAATCTCCTCTTCTTAAGTTGCAAGGAGAAGAGAGGCCACCGGCATTCTCTCCACATCACACAATTTGTGAAGCCGTTGGGCAAATTTAACATCCTCTTCTGGGTAATCTTTGGGCATAATCGTCTCAACCCAACCATTTCCCTTGACATACTCATTGATTTTGTGAAGTTAAAGTTATTTAGATGAGTTTCTCTAAAATGATTCCATGAGAATGGGGACACTCTAAAGTGGAACATGCTCTCCACCCTCCTTGGTGCAAGCCACCTCCAAAAGAAATCAACTCCGGGAGGCCTTGACATACAATTGAGCTTGCCTTATGGATTAGTAGCTCTGAAAGATTGTTAGTGGGAAACTCTATCTAAAGAAATCAGCTCCGAGAGGCCTTGACATACATTTGAGCTTGCCTTATGGATTAGTAGCTCAGAAAGATTATTAGTGGGAAACTCTATCTCCTCATGGGGGTTGTAAATTTTGTTCTTGCTAGAGAATTTTCCCTCACACACTCCCCTAAAAACATCTTTGTCTCTGGGCAGGAATCCCTAGACTAGTTGCTCTAATACCTCAAGGAAGTAAAGCTCCACTCGTCAAGGAGAATCTTCTCAAACTCGCCAATATCCAGAATCTCCACCAGAGCTATACTTGTCTACTCCTCGAGGGAAACGACACATATCACCAGCAACTCCAAGTGGCTCATGATCAACATCTCTAACCCACTCTCCAAGTTTTTAGGCAACATGGCCCATCAGCAAGCACAAATATAATGAAATGGTATGTATTACCAGGAACAAGATCATTCCACAGTGCAAGTGTGGGTAGAGAGCTCGACAACTAGATATTGGGATCTTAGCCTTCAACTGGTTCAAGAGGAAATCGCTCGGGTAGAACATGATTAAGCATATGAAAGGCACACTCTCATGGATAATATAGAAGTTCTAGTAGAGGTCACAAACTGGGGTTTAGATGGAGGGCACACTAGAGGTTGTTGTAGCCAGTACATGTACATCATGGACATTTATTAGCCCCTGGAATTTCTTCTTGGAAAAGTTCTTGTGACAGAAATTAGATCAAGGAATACATCCTTCTGATCTTGAATCATATGTAGAGGCACATGCTAGCAATGGATCGAAGGCTTGGGCACATAGAGAAGTAATTAGGCATCCCCCTTGATCTTAGATGCTCTCCAAGCAACAACAAGGAGCCCATTCTAGTTGAACTCATAGATTTTGAGAGGTCCACCTAATTGTCTTGCAGACTTTTAGTTTTTTCCTTTTATGTTCAAGTTCAATAGTTTTGTGTTTAGAAATGGCCCCAGAGACGCAATAGTCAAAACTAGTTTTTTTGTTATCATGAGTTTACTTAGATTTATTACTTTTGGGATAGTTAAACAATTGAAGTTATGTATCTGGTTTGGTTTCCCTAGTGGCAGACCATAACAAACTTCTAAAGCTACTCATGTATATTTTTTTATATCAAAGAATACAAATTATTTACTTAAAAAATAATTAAATGTTTTTTAATTATTTATTAAAAGATAATAATTAGTGAAAATTTTAAGATATGTTATTTATGAATATTTTTATTACAAGTATTTATTATTTATTAAGAGATTTTTAAAGAAAAATGAAAAAATAAATTCTCAATATTCATGGATTATATCTCTATTAAATATATCAATATAGATTGATACATTTTATGCAAAGATGGATAAAAGAATCAAATTTAAACCCTTTTTCTACACCTTGGAAAAACCTATCATAACTTAGTTGTCAAACTAGCAATGGGGAACATCCGTCATTGGTTGTTATCCGCGAATGCAAGCTAAGTCGTCACCATTATTTAAGGAAAATCATGCCACCTTTTTTTACACCTTGGAAAAACCTATCATAACTTAGTTGTCAAACTAGCAATGGGGACATCCATCATTGGTTGTTATCCGCGAATGTAGGCTAAGTCATCACCATTATTTAAGGAAAATCACACCACCTAGAATTACCCATTGGTGATCCGTAAGGGGCAAGCTTTCATTCCTACTAAAAACATCTAGGCCTTGAGCCATTAATATGTTTTCATACATTTAAGAAAGATAACCTCTTAACCAAAAAAAAATTAAAACATACTAATTCAAATTAAACACTTATTAATACAAAATTAATTACTAAAGAAATATTTATACAAATTATCATAATTATTTAACTTAATTTTCTTCTATATTTAATTGTACACCACTTACAAAAGTGAATAAGTAATAACAATCAATAAACTATTTAACATAATAATAATCAATAAAATATAACTTAATGAACATAAAAATATGCCATATAGTTTTAATCAATAATATAGATCTCAATATCTTCATTTCTAAAAACATATAATCAATTTTTACTACCTTAGAAATTGTTTTTAGTGCGACTTTTTGGACTTTCTAGTGCCAGGGTATTTTGAGGTGAAAGTTTGATTTGTGTTATTTAAACTAGTTTATTTACTGTATATATGGGTTCAGCGCCCTCAAAAACTCCTAGGGCACTTCGATTCTACAGGAGTTACCCATCAAGCTTGTGATTTCAATAAATTCCTGCCAGATTTAAGAGAAATTAGACCTGAAAAGCTTCCAAACAATGACACTAAAGACAACTAGATTTGAATATATAGTAAGGTTTTACCACATCCAAAATGAGTTGTCTTTAGTGAGATTTTTTGGATGTTTTTCCGGTCTAATTCTTCTAAATCCGGAAAGAATTTATTGAAATCACAAGCTTGATAGGTAACCCCTATACAACCGAAGTGCCCTAGAGGTTTTTCAGGGTGCTGAATCCATATATACAGTTAAAAAACTAGTTTAAATAACACAAATCAAAATTTCATCTCAAATTTTTCCACCAAATTCCAACACTGGAAAATCCAAAAAATCACACTAAAAACAAATCTCATTTCAAATATAACAACTCCATTCCAAATATTTGAATAGATAGTTCGCTTGTAGGTGTGAAGAGGTATTTATTTCTAGAGTTGTCTTTAGTGCGATTTTTTGGAGTTTCAGGTGCCAAAATACAGCGTAAAAATTTGTGGTGAAATCATGATTTGTGTTATTTAAACTAGTTTTTTGACTCTATATATAGATTCAACACCCCCTAGGGCATTTTTATTGTGCAAAGTTTACCCATCAAACTTATGATTTCAATGAATTCCTGCCAAATTTAAAAAAAAATTAAACCCTAAAAATCCATTAGAAAAAATCACACTAGAGACAACTCTTTATTTCTTATTTAGAAATTGTACATGAATTTAAAGTCCTTATTTCTTATTTAGAAATTGTACATGAATTTGTTTCTTTAACTATGATCCATTATAAAAGTGAAACTGGAATTCGAATGGGTGATCTAACTCTTCGTGATGTGATTAATGACGTAACACTCCATTAACATTTATGACTTAGTGTACACATTTCTTTCGCTTTTGGTTAGTTTTGTTTTTTCTTGATCTTTAGAAGCTACGTACGTCTATTCAAAAGTTAGTTGGAAATGTGTGTTTATAAGCTCAGAAATAAATTAATCATAAAACTTAAAACTACTCTAATAATATACTTATTATACCCTTAATCATACTAATATCAATATAAAATAACACAACTAATATAAAAATTCAAAAATTATATATATTAAAATACAAAACTAAATTAATCCTAAAACTTAAAACTACTCTCATAATATACTTATTATACTCTTAATAATACTATTATCAATATAATAATGACAACTATTACTGCTATTTAAGGAATAACGGTCGGAGAAGTTTGCATGGGTTAATGATCCTTCCTACTCAGGTGGCCTCTCCGTAGGCCTTGAGGCTAAAGTTGAGGTCATTGAGTGTTTGAAGTGGGGACTGAACCACTAGGAAGAATCTCAAGGAGCTCGGTGAGTCAGATCTTTTGAGTGGGAAGTTGCACGGGTTCGCGAGTCTAAGGGTTGTGGTTGGTCTGAGGGGTAGTGTAGTGTTGGGAATTGTTTTTATGTTGATATGGGAGGGGTCTTTGGATCAGACCCTCAAGAAAAGTTTGGACGTTGACCTACAGAGGGAGGACTGCCAAAATTCAGTTGTCTTTGACACTTTAGTCGCTGTGAAAATTCTCAAGCTTCATGTTTGGGAGGAGGTCTAGGACCAGGACCCTGGAGCAGTTATTCCGAAGGAAAAGCATCATGGGGTAGTGGGACGGAGTGTAATTGATGGGTAGGATACAATTGTTGGGGCTGGTAATGAAATTCCACTAAATTGGGAAGTCTACTTGATCTCAGTCGGCTCTGAAGATAGATCCGAGGGGATAGAGAGCAGAAGACAATCCCTAGCCGAGCTATTTTGGGAGCCGAAGGCTGAGGTTGGATCGACGATGTGCTAGAAGTCATTTGGTTGAAAGGAGAATTCGGCCAACCTACCCCACTTGCGAGCAAGAGCACTTGGAATTTAGAGAAGGCTTAGTGACTTTGCAGCGCAACGTGTACATTCAACAGCAAGAGTATCTGAAAATGCAGGAGGGACAAGTGGAGAAGAGGGTCTGAATCCGTCAGCTAGAGGATGAAGTGGAAGCACTGCGTCAAAAAATTGAGCAGTTGAAACTCACATTGGTGGAGATAAGCAAGAACAATGAGGAGGACTCCACTGAACATGACCTATACAAGAATGCCAAAGTAGTCTCCACCAAGTTGGACCTGAATAGTCCAGCGCCTCTAGACTTCTAGATTTTTATGTTCTCACTTGATTTTCAAATGACAAAATGTAAATGTAAATTTTTGTTACTTCACTTTTATATAATTTATAGTGATAAGAGATCTCTGGATGGGAATTTTTATATGCACTACAGAGAACACTTGTATAGTGGGTATGCAAACCAAATTATGTATCACATGTCCTTAGAAGGCTGGAAATCACTATGTAAAATCTTGGTTTTGTTTGTGAATGGGCGCGACATATCTAAATAAAAAATCTATTCATTCTGGTAAAAAAAAAAAAACGAAATGTTTAAAAATAAATAAATAAACAACACAAAATAAAAAGCAATACAAAATAATTATAGTAAATTAATATAGATTCATTTTAATCCTAAAATTGATATTTGATTTTTTATTCCTCTCCATGCTTAATAAATCTTGAGCTAAAATGGATCTGGATCTATATTAATGGTTAATTCTAATGATCATTATAGTTTAAACTTCAAGGAACTATAAAAAAATGAACATTGCAAATACATCACTTAGAATGTGTTCTAGTTAAATTTAGAATATGTTTTACAAGAATGACTCATTTTGTATTAACTTGATGGGTTGGAATATATTGAATTCGTGCAAAACCATTAAATAATTTATACAAATGTCTTGCACAACCTTCCCATGTTAGGCAGAAATGAAACAAGTTAGTCAATCGTCTAGGTAACATGGGATGTTCAGATTCATCTAGTTCTCTCAACAGTTTATGGGATGATATTCCTTTCTCTAAAGTAAAGGATGAATGCCAAGCTCTGAAGATAAAGGATTTATATTCTTCCCTATATGGGGTGAGCAGGGATGTGTCCCATGCAACAAGTGGTAAGGATATTCATCGCCTCACTTAAGGAGTGAGGTCAATGTGCATCACCCCTGACCATTATGCCACGATGTATAGAACATGTCATTTCACAATTAATGAGTTTAGGCTGGTGGAGTTTAATGTCGTAGCTTGGTCGTATCCTTGACTTGATCCTTGCATGTTGTAGTTGGTATTTGACTATAATTTGGGTCATAATCATAGTTTTTTCATTGACTGTTTGTTTGGTGGATTTCAATGCATATTTATTTGCCTAAACTAAACGTGTTAGGAAATATCTATCATCAAAACCTTTTGTTCTCCTTCCTTTTTGAGTTTGAGATAGCATGAATTTTTATGTAAGTTGTGGCAATTTTTTCAGTGGGAAAGGCTACTCTGCGTGTGCTTGCTCACTCAAGGGAGGTGCCTAGGTAATCCATTCCTTCCACAATAGTTGTGTTCATTGATTTTTCATCTCGTAGCTTAAATGGTAAGGTAAACAACTCTCTGCTGAAGGGGAAGAGGATGAAGGGGTTTGCCTGGGGGCTCCAAGCAAGAATGCAAGTAGAAACCCCCAAAAAAAAAAATCATGAGGAAGTCCTGCCTGAAGTCAAGGATGAATTACAAGAGTTAGAAGAGGATGTAGTTGGTGAATGTTAATTTTCGTTGGAATTAGAGGTGAAATTATTGTTGGGTGAGGTTCTCTTGGAAAGAAACAATGTCAAGGACAAGATATCGTTGATCCTTGACAACAAAATGTTTTAATTAAAGTAAATGAATGAAAAGATTAAGAGAATCGAGACCAATGTGGCCCCTTGAGATAGTCCAAGTGACCTCAATGTAATAGACTCCATCCACATAGTGGTGGGTGCCTCCACCTTGCCCTAGTTATTTTCATGTCCTTTTACTTTTAGCCTTTCTATTTTTTGGCTTCTTATAGGCTTATTAAGGCTAGTTAGTGTCTATGTAGCATTAAGATATAAGCAAATGTCTCGTATAAATTTTGTAGGTTTTTTAGACATTGTTTAAAATTGTCATTCCAATAGAGGCTATGTGTAATGTTGTTAATCTTATGGATACTTTCTCTTTTTGGGTATACAGTCTCATGTTTTATCAGTGGGTTGGTTTCCCAAGTGACAGACCACTGACAAGTAGAAGCTACATATTTATGTAATTATCCTCATATAAACAAAATTTAGCTTTAAAAAAAAACATGTCTTACAAACACCAAAAAAAAATGGTATGTGTGAATATTCTAGTTAATTGTTGTTTCAAACAATCCATATGTGTGAATATTTTAGTTAATTGTTGTTAAAAAAAAACATAATTAATGAATTGCAAAGGATTATTAATAACAAATTTTCATTAACATGATATAAATGTCAATTGTAAATTAAAAAAATATTAGAACATTACAATGTTCCTATGCGAGAGCATAGCTTTTACCAATTAATTATTAATAATCTCCACACATTATATCTTAATATAAAATAATTGAGACATTATCACACGTTTACACAACCATCATTTAAATTTTTCATTCCTTTGAGTTAGAGGCTTAATGAATCTCTCCCATAAAACCTTTGCCCCTATGGAATGGGCTCTTTTTCTTCAAATGTTGACGTTGACACTATATTGCAAGCAATTTTTCTATGGTTAAAGACACATTTTAATCAATATGGTCTTTTATGAGATGTAAATATATAAATTATTTATAAATACAGATAATTTTCTAATAATTCAAAAATATATAATTATTTAATTTTATTTTATTCTTTAATATGTAATATATATATATAAATTAATAAATAAAATTAAAATAAAAATTATATATATATATTCCACTTTAAGTATGTGATACATTCACGCATGTAGACATATTTGATACTTGGGGCCTCAACGGTTGAATCCCAGCAGTTATTGCCTTCTCTTTTGTGTTGTCGCTACCCTTTACCTGGGTTTTGATTATGAGTTGCTTTCCATTAGAATCTGTTGACATGGTGTTGGTGTTTTTGGTGGTTTTGCTTGCCTCTACCAAGGGCTTTAGGTAGTTTTTCGTCATTGTTGTGCCTGCTCTGGATTTTGTTTCTAGTTTTAATTGTTATGGAGGTCATTATTGAGTTTGCCTTCTGTTGATGGGGGCTTTTTCCATGGGTGTTTCTAGCTACTTGTCATTGCCATCATCGCATTGAGAGTGGGGTGTTTCGTTGGGTTGTTGATGTGTGTTTTGATTCAGCTTCAGATTTTTGGATGTTGTCTTCTCTTTGCCGCATGATTTTGGATGCCATCCCTTCTCCCATTTTGTTGTTTCGATGGTTTCATTTTTACAGGTTTTTTATTTCCATTTTTTTGCTATGGATGTCGTCAAAAAAAATTATTTGAATTTAACACTTTACTTTCACAATTTAAATTTAAATCATTTAATATGTTTATTATGTTAATATAACTTTATTTTTTTATATTTAACAAGTTTATTCTAGAAGATTTATATTATTGAATGATTTAATAATCATAGATATACATTGGTGTAATTTTTACTCATAAAGGGTTTGATTAAATCCTTGGTTAATTTTGCTTCGTGTCTAATAACATTGAAACCTCTAGATATCCCTTTTCCGCTTTAAATGATGTGAACTACATGCTTAGATCTAAAAGGGAATATATAAATTAATGTCAGTGCGTATTATGCAATTGGTATCAAGGATGTACAAAAAATGATTTTAAACAATGGAGTAAACAAACGTTTTGGGATATTTTAAAAAAGGCAATATCTTCACGAGGTAATGTGTCAAGATTTAAGGAAAAAAGTTCAACACGATTTGATATAGGATTCTAGTGGGCAAGGAGCATCTATCACTAAATAAGTATAAGATTGAGTGATAAGAATTAATGTTATAAAAATTAGAAGTTAAGAGTGAGATGGTGTAAAGAATGAGATGAGGGCACTTAATGAACAAATGAACTCTTACTCAACAAATGAAATTGTAACAAATTATGATATAGTGTGCAAAATTAAAAAAGAAATTTGTTGGATTCTTAGTATAGTGATGAAAGTAAATTACTTTTTCATTATAAACAATGTATTTTAAATAAATAAACATGAAGTAATTGTACATATGTTTTTGCATTCTTTTACCTGTAATAAAAACATGAATTTATGTTAAACTTATATAAGGATGAGAGATGTGAAGCAATACCAAATTTGACAAAGGAAAAGTTTGACATTAAGTTGACACAAGATTTTGAGATAGACTCAAATTATAATTTGTTGATGTTAGGCCCCTCTAATACTAGTGATTCCCCCATTACTATTGTCATTGTATCCCTTATTGTTATTATTGTGCCCATGTTGTCCCCATATTGTTATTAGT
This sequence comes from Pinus taeda, assembly GCA_000404065.3. Lineage (NCBI taxonomy): Eukaryota > Viridiplantae > Streptophyta > Pinopsida > Pinales > Pinaceae > Pinus > Pinus taeda. Next base: position 14,362 of record APFE031578232.1, read on the forward strand.
ATGCCCCATAGAAACTCACTATTGTTATTTTTGTGCCCTTATGTTATTATTGTTATGTCGACTTGATTATATTATGACCTCTTAGACTCCTATATATAGATGGGAGGTTTAGTCATTTGTATCATCCAAGAATTATTCATTTGTTTAATTTAAAGGAGGTTACCCCCTCGAAGAGGCTGAATTCTAAGGTGTTGATCTATATTTTCTATATTTTTGTGAGTTGGTTTCCTAACATTTGGTATCAGAGCTTTGGATTCTAGGGTTTCGCTGCTCCAAACAGGTCATCGTGGCATTTTCACTATAACTTTTTTCTGCAGGGTTTTATAAGCTACAAAGAAAACCCATTTGAGCCGAAATTGTTCTGAACTTAGGGTCCAAATTTCAGAGCTTGTCTCGCTATATTTGCGGAGATATGATCTAAGGAAGTTAGGGTTTTTACAGAATCCCGAATTACATTCGAAACAGGTGACCTCGAGAAAATCATCATAACTTTTGTTTTGAGCATTAGATTGAAATTTCGTAAGAAGTTTTAGAAAGAGGATGGCCTATAGTTTTTTTTAATTCGTTTCAGGTACTAAGTTCAAAACAATGACACGTGGCACGTCATACAAGTTCGCTTTACTGAACTAGTTTATAATCAGGTCACCGTGGGAAATTTGGCATAAATATTCCTTGGAGAATCCAATCTTGATCAAACTTATGGGGTTAGAAAGAGGACTTAGAGGGCTACCGCAGGACGAGATTTCAGATATTCAATATCTGCAGTTACAAAGATACAACAAATTCAATATCGAGATCTTACGAAGTGAAAAAAAGGTGTGTAGTTTTTTTTAAATTTCACATAAGATTGGTTTGAAAAAACAGTTTCAAGGATCTTTCGCCCGATCGGGCTGGATGAGCTGGCAAGGAAGGCAATGATGAACCGACGGCGCAGAGATCCGGCGGCATCAGGTGGTGATCACGGCATTATGGCCATAGGCAAGTGGGGCGGCCGGCAGAGCAGAGGAGAGGGTCCGGCGATGGATGGAAGGGACGGCAGTCTGGTGAAGACGCCCGATCATAATGACGCAGGCCTCGGGCCTTTCAAATGGCATGCAACAGGTTTTAATACTGTCATTCTGAGAATTTGGGAGAGCGTAGGGTGGTGAAGAGATAAACACCGAGCGCAGAGCAATTCTCTTCAAAACAGGTGTTCAGGACGAGCCTGTAGCTCGAACAGACCCTGGAGGGAAGAGGGTGGTAGTTATCGCAGCGGGCGAAGGGAGATGGAGGCGGAAGGTAGTGGGAGCGTGAGGCGTTGGACGCATAGCAGTGGCCTCGAAGACCAGAGCAAGGTCGAAGAAGACCGGAAAGGAAAACGGAAGGTGGAAGACACAGTGCAGGAGAAAATACAGGTGTTCGCCATTTCGGAAGACGAGAGCGAGGAAATGGAGAAAGACCAGGAGAATGATGAGTGGAGAGGACGGTGGAAATATAACCCCGCAGAGGAATTTCAGGATATAGGTGGCAGAGACAGGGGAGAACAGTCGGCAGGCAGAGGCAGGGGAGGCTCCCGCGGAAGAAGGGGTCGCAGAAGTAGAGGCGGCCGCCGGAGGAGAGATTTGGCGGAGGGAAGAAGCCGACGTGGGCGGCAATGCAGCCCCATTTCGGAGGAGGAAGTTGAGCCTGCGGAGGGTGAAAGGACGAGGCAGACCAGGCAAACAATCGGGAATAGAGTCAGAATTGCTAAGAAGGAATATAGGGAGAAGTCCAATCCCAAGATCAGGAGAATTATGGAACACTGGGAAGAAGAAGCCATTCAGGCTCAATCAGAAGAAGAGATGGAGAACTGGATTTCCCTCATGCCTGACCCTGGTCATACCAGAGGCAGAATGACCCTCTACAAGCAATCTCTTCACTTGTACTGGGTCATGAAAAGGCTCATGGCTAAAGCTTTGGAACAGGTTGCCACAGAAATGGCTGAGATGGTCCAGAGCATTCCGAATCTGAAAAAAAGAGCTGAAGGATATCGTCATAACCCTGCTTCTGCAAGAGAAAAGACTGGAGGACCTGCAACAGCAGCTGGTGGCAAATGGAGCGCTGGTGAAGAAGGAGAAAGTCCAGCAAGATGAACCAGAGAAAAAATGATCTAAGGCATGTTTCAGTTTTGTTATAGGACTTGCTCTCTTTACTTTACTTTAGACATGCAGAAATATGATGTTTTTATAATTCAGAAACAGTATTTAGGTAGGCATAGGGGTAAAGACAAAGACTAGTTTCAAACATGCTATTTTTTGGATGTTGTGAAGAACTATCAATGGTCAATAAACCCGGTTTCCCTCCGGGGCGGGGTGAGACCATCATGACTATGTATTATTTTTTTGTGTGTAAATAGAAATCGGAAATACCCAACTTACAAAAAAAAAAAAAAAAAAAAAAAGTTTCAAGGAATTCAAAGGGAATAGTGAAGAATTATTAGCATTAATTAATGCCCCAAAGAAATAAAATGGAAACACCTAGTAAGAAACCTGAAAGCTTTAGCATGACTGGTGAAGAAGAGGAAGAAATGAAACATGATATATCAAAATTACAAGACCAAGCACGACAAATTTCACTCTCACTAAAGGTAAATGAAGCCAAGATGAATGGCGTGGAAGCTAATATGAATGGCATGCAAGTTATGATGGAAGCTAAGATGGATGGCATGGAAGCTAAGATGAATGGAATGGACGCTAAGATGAATGGCATGGTCAATAAGATGGAAGAATTGAAGATAAATTTGAACAAGTTGCTACAAGAAATGGTCACTAATGGTGAAAGGGTAGTAAAGGAAACTCATGATGAGAACAAAAGAAATGTTAATCATGATTTCATAGACTCTAATGTTGGATTGAAGACCCACCCTGTTCCAAAAATTGATATGAGGAAGTTTAATGGCAAGGATCCCAGAACATGGATACTACAGATGGAGCAATTTTTCATTCTCTATAATGTGCAAAACACCCAAAATGTACGTATTGAAACTTTATATTTTGAACCAAATCAGTTTGTATGGTATCGATGGCTTTGCTCTCATAAACAAATTGTCACTTGGGCAATTTTTAAGGAAGAAATGATAGCACATTATGAGGATACAAAAAGCAACACCTTTTTTAGCCAATTGATAAATCTCAAACAAAAGGG